>JASDQU010816525.1:16071-26613 GCA_032191745.1 Picea mariana
ACTGAAGCTAACCCATTCGAAGCTTGATCGAAAGGCTTCCAGTGTTCTTTAACAAGAATATTAAAACTCTCTTCCTTTAGCCACTCAGAATTTAATTTGAAATGACTAGGGGACTTTTGAGATCCACCCACTACTTCCAAATAGATTGGAAAGTGATCAAAATCACCTCCATTTCCCACCTACTAACAAAATTGAAAGGGACATATGGAAATGGTTCGAAAACCAAAAATTGATCGAGTCTTTTAGCTATTTTTTCCTCCCCAACTCTCAAATTCCTTTAGGTAGGCCTTAGTTTGATCAGGTCAATCCAACTCAACATATACCAGCATATTGGCCCTCATCAAATTTGTGAAGAAGTCTGATAACGATTTAGGCATGGCTCTAGGGCCCCACACTTATGTAGCACCTAAAGAAAAATTTAAATCTCATGCTAGAATGAGAAATTCATACTGGAAAAATCCCTTAATCATTAGTCCCTCCCAAAAGGGAACACACTCTTGATAAGGACCATAGACATTTACCATGCATAAGGAATTAGCTAGGATTTCATAAAAGAACTCTGCTCCAAGTCTCGAATCATAGGCCCAGTATTTTTTTAAGTTTTAAAGTCTACCTGTTCCACCCTATATCTAAGCACCCTAAACTCCTCTTAACATTAGAACCAATAAAACTCCAAGACCGAAGTATACCCTCCAAGCACTTTGTGACCACCAATTCTTCGCCTAAAGTTTCTTTTAACAAAATGATATCTGGACGGTTGATTCAACCATCCTTTTGAAGGACGATTTTCTAGATGGGTTGGCCAAGCCCCTGTAATTGAAGGAAGGGAATTTCATGGGTCACCCCCTTTCGGGGCTGAACATGCTCTAAGAGCCCCCACTATGTGAAGTTGTCTCTTGASCACCTTATCCGCCAAGGATTTATTTTGAGCTTTTAGAAGAGATTATTTTTGGCCCCTTCCAAGGCAACCAAGGGAGAGAACCAGACTCACGCCAAGACCCACAAAACCTTTTGGTGCCCCATTTGAACCAAAGATTAGGCGGTTTCTGAGGAAATACCTAATAACATCTTCTTTGTGATCCAAAGAAGACAACGAGGATGAGGGAGGGGAAACCTCCGGGCTAGGGGAGTCAACTAGGGAGCACAAAGCTAGAGGGGGAGAGAGAGGGGAAAAGGGGGTAGACCAAGAATCTTTAGGAGGAAAATTTAAAGAAATTATAGACCATAACCAAGTTTTTCCTTTTAACTAAAAGGAAGACAAAAATTTGAAAGGGGAGACAGGGGAGGGAGGAGGCATACCTAGCAAGCCACCCAAATCTTGAAGAGGGGGGAAGTCGAGGTGATTTACCGACAAAGGGGTAACCATTTCCAAAGCATCATGAGCGGGCTCAATTGCAAGGTCCATATGAACATCACCCCTAGCCACCGAGGCAATTGATTCAGCCTCATAAAAATTTGTTTCTTTAGAATCCAACTCCAAAGCCTTGGCCGAAAAGGAGCCCCCATCCAGGCCCAAAACCTAGTTCCCTTGATTAGCTTGATCTAACTTGTGTCTTTCGTGTCTCTTAAATGGAAGATAAGACCTGTTGGCTAAGTGCCATGTTTGATGACATCGGTGGCAGCGAAAAGGGACTCCCTCGTAGTCTAACTTCTGGATGTAAGATCTTCTACCTGCTACAATCTCTAGATCTTCATCCAAACCGCTCCTAATGTTATTGGAAATCAAAATTCTAGACAAGCTATAAACACTTGTCTCCTTAAAGGACCAGTCAACATCCAAACAAGTTCCCAACAAATTCCCCAAAACATAAAACTATTTTCATTCCAGAACTTAAGTGGCAACCCTGAAAGTCGAACCCAAATAGGAATAACATCTACTTTTTCTCTATCAACGTCGAAGAGGGGAAACCCCTTTTTAAGAAGAACATGGGAAGAATCGATAAACCAATCTTTCTGAAGAATCTTAACCACATCAGAAACCGAGAGAAACTTGAAAAAAAACCAACCTCTACACAAAGTGTTGACCTCTGGGAGAGAAGAGAGCATAAAGGACCACTTTGCTCTTGTCCATTCCTACAGAAATCGCTTTCTAAAGCGTCGACCATGTGATCTTCCCACTAGCATCAACTCTTCCATCAATTCAACTTCAGGCAAACAGATATCGACCCCTACAACCAACTTTTGTGTTCTACCGGATGACTTCACATTTTTATTTCTGCTGCCATTCAAGCTCGAGGGGGAGATTGTAGGCCTCAAACCTTCACTGCAAACTACAGCACTGGGGTTAGCCACCGAGATCGAAGAAGGGATAGAATCCCTAGGGTTACAGATCTCTACATGGGGGGGATTCGTTACAATATCCCCAAAATAAAAATCTAGAGGGAGAGTTGAAACCCTACCAGAAGACCTCTACAAGGGAAAAGAAGAGGAAAAAAAACCCTAAGAGCCACCCGGATCGGATAAAAAGGAGCTCTGGAATGCTGGAGAAAGGGGATGAGAACCATTGCACTCCCCATGAGGAGAGGCAAAATCAGAGCACTGAAGACCCAACTGAGAAAGAGAAGCATTCGATTTTTGCATAGGCCGGAGAGGAAACTGAGTAGGGAGCCATGGTTGAGTCTCTGAACCATTGAGAAAAGACTCACCTGCCACCAATCCAAAACCATATCCCACACCAAAGTTCGAACCAAACCCCAAAGCTGTAGAAGGTGCTTGCTAGGCTGAAAAAGATTACGTGGAAGAGGAAAAAGCTGGAAACCCTCCCTACAAAGAAGCATCGCTCGAGAGACACGTTGGAGGAACATAAGAGATAACGTTTTCCAAAACCCCAGCTCCAGCTGGCACAAACCACACCTCGACCCCTTCCAGTGGGTCCATAGAGAAGTCCAACTCTTTCTCAAAAGACCACTTGCTAGCTAAGAGGTCGGAGACCATCTACAACCAAACCCGAGGTTAGCACTTAGAGAGAGACGAACATAGAAACCCGCAGCATGTCCCGAAAATAACTTGAGAGCACTATACCGAGGATGGAAACTGGGAAGAGGGAGATAGGGCAGGGGAAGATGAACACGTGGGTGACCTCAGGCCTGAGGCTCGAGGTCTTGGGTACTTGCAGTCATGTGCGAACAGGGCCAAAAACACCGTGAAATGGTATAGCATCTTCCCCCATTCTCAAGTTTTATTCCTAGTTATTGTTTGGTAAGTTTTATTCTTAATTACTATCTATTGTTTTTTGCATTGTTTTTTGTTTGCAAGTAAATTTCATTTACTTCCTAAATGTTTTGAGAAATTTTCTATTTACTTCATATTATTTGCCTATTGCTTCTTATTTACTTTCTTATTTACTAGTTTACTTTCTTTTTACTTCGTATTTGCTTCATATTTACTTCATATTTACTGATTAACTTTCTATTTACTACCTATTTCTTTCCTATAGTAAAAAATAGAGATTTTAATAAAGATCTAAAAATCAATTTAAGTGGCATCACCTTTGTGGCAACTACTATGCCCCAAGGTTGAATTCAATTGCATTGCAAGTGGCAAGAACCGGACTGCAGATCTTGAAAACTTTGGCGATGTGACTTTTGACAACTCCATCTAAAGCCATTTTTAGTATACAATCAAAACCAAAATTGCAGTTCAATCCCCAATCAAATTTGTCAGTAAAAACTACCTGCCAAGTTAGAAATCTGTGCATAACCAAAATTGCAGTTCAATCCCCAATCAAATTTGTCAGTAAAATCTACCTGCCAAGTTAGAAATCTGTGCATAACAAATATGTGTTCCCTCTAGTCCGTGTTCCCTCTCCGATAATTTGTTTCTAAATGATGCCTGTTTTCCCCGATAATTTGTTAATAAATTCAATATGCATACATTTAACTATTTATTGATTAATTTTGGTTTCAATATGCATAAGACTATTTATTGATTAATTTTGGTTTAAAATATGTTTTTAATGGCACTCTGTATCCCAATTCCCACAGAGTGCTACTTCGCTATTGTCTAATTGGAGCAACCTCTTAGTGGAAAAGGAAGTATGAATCATGCGAAAAAAGCAATCACCTGCTAGTTCCAAGGTTCCAGCTTTTTGTTTTCTCTAATCCCTTTTGAGTCTGGTAAAGTTGTTACTTAGTATATCTTATTTGTAAGTATTTGCCTTATGGCTCTACTTTGCTCCTTCTGCGTCTACAAAGACAATATCAAAATTTCATTATTAGATTGATATTAACTTACGTTTACTACACTATTCTTTCTTAACAAGATGAGCTTTTCGCATTGTTGGGCTACAAAATCAACAATATATTCGGTGCGCATACACGTCAACAATTCCCACTGCAATGCCCAAGCCACCGTCATTACTCTCATTTTGGGCTCATGGTTGACATAAACCATAACTCCTGAAACCCAATAAGGAAAGCAATGCTACATGAGTCTGAGGAGAATAGAACCAATATCCAATATATAATAGTTATTAGTTTATTTTACAGGAAACCCCTGTAGGATCTATAAAACCATATGAAAATTTACATTCAATTATTAACACAGCCTATGAAGGAAATGCATCTTCCATTAAGGACTCCATGGAATTCTACCTGTAATTGTTGTAGTTCAATCTGTGAGAAACTTGACTGCAAGGGTCAGATCAAACTACAGGTATGGAAACCTTTTCTTTTCTCTAATTTTGTTTTTAATCCTTTTCTAATTAACATTATTGAGGCGAGCCTTTGTTCTTAGATTTCTTTTAAAGAGAGGGTTAGCTCAAGAATAATTGTTTTGCAACTGTGAGGCAAGCCTTTATTCCTATATTTCTCTTTTTAGTCTTTTAGAGTTATCTTGAGAATGACTAATCTGAAACTGTGCGTCTGCTTATGATTTTGCAGTGGTAATTTTGTGTAACTACTTCTTGGCTAAAAATTGGTTTGGGGAATAAGGTGGTTTTCTGATTCGGTGTTTCCTTATTTATTACCACGTACCATCTTATTTGGATGTTCAGATAGGGGTTTCGCTTGGTTCAAATCGGACTGTCCAAAATCTCTGCCCGGTATGATTTTTAATTAACCAAAGGATTGTCCACCATTCTTACCAACTGTTGTAAGCCTTTTAATTGCATTTAATCATGATATTTATAAGTCTCTCCCTTCCCTTTTTCTTGGATTTTTCTGTTATAGATGATAAAATAAAACTGTATCCATAGATTCCATACCTATGTTGAGGGGCATTTGGGTTGTCAAATTTTAACTCCATGACCGGGTGTTACATTTTCTTTCAAACTGGAGAGATACGGTCTCTTGGATTTTTCCATTGTGAATGATAAAAAAACTGTATGCGTACCTATGTTGAGGGGGTATTTGGGTTGTCAAATCTTAACTTTATGGCAGGGTATTACAGGGTATATTACATTTTTTTGCAAATTGGAGAGATACTTTAAAACTAATCTATAGAATGGTTTGGTCCAGGTTGTATTATTTTTCTACCTGTCATTTGAGTTAGTTTGTCGAGAAGATAAATGACTTTCAGCTATTCCTATCCGAGCTCCAATCCATCGATAGATTTCATCCATAACAAGGAAACCATCGGTGGATGTCTCTTGTCAAGGCCAGGTCTATCGATGGGATTCTCATCATTTTATTTACCAGGAGACTGTCCAAGTCTTCATTATTGTATGTTGATAGCAATTTGGGTGATATATAGGAAATTCCTGGTCCTGCTGAAAGTACCATGAATCCGAATGCATTCAGACTATTCTTCTTGTTCTCTACTTTATTTTCTAATACAAAATACAAAATCCCTTCTCAACATATACTCATTAAACAAGCAGACTAGAATTTTCCCATTTCTCTAAGACAGACAACAGATTGCATTGTTGCACTCCAGGTGTCGGAACTCGCAGACTTCTACTCAAATTCGGGCACTTTTGGGGTTTGAATAAGGTCCCAAGGTCAAATCTGAGGCTTGATAGGCATGCAGGTGGTTATATGTAAGCATAATAGGTGATCTCAGATTTAGAAATTAGTTTTAAGTTTTAACTAGTTCATACATTCATTCCTTGCTAGATCCTCCACATGCAACAACCTTTAAGAATGGTCGCTACCAGCTACCTGTATGTGGAAAAATTCCACGATGTAGGAGATTGCAAGCTGACAAATGCATAGGAGATTTAAGGTATTTTACCATCTATTTTTTGAATTCACTCTGAACTTTGAATAATTTACCAATTTAGAGAACCTATCCTCCCATTTATATTTTTAATATTCTCTCATTTAGCATGGTAGTGTTCATGATTTTATTTTGAATATTCTACCAGTTGTGAGACCCTATCTCATTTATATTTTGAATATTTTGTCATTGAGCATAACTGTTTTTATGATTTTTTTTTATTGTATGTAATTTCTTAATACTATTCTGTTTATTTTCGAATTCAACAGTGATTGTGAGTACTATGAGTTGTAATATATAGCATAATAATGTTTGTAATTTTTGAATATTATGTCTTTGTTGATTTTCAAACCCAATTTTCACATATGGACACACACAAAACCTCGAGGAGCTTTTCAAACACAATCAATTAAACCAAAAGAATTCTC
The DNA here is from genome assembly GCA_032191745.1 of Picea mariana. Lineage (NCBI taxonomy): Eukaryota > Viridiplantae > Streptophyta > Pinopsida > Pinales > Pinaceae > Picea > Picea mariana. The sequence continues at coordinate 22,656 of JASDQU010816525.1, forward strand.
TCATTATCAACATTCTAGATGAACTCAATAGGATTTTTGGATACATCAGATCAAAATTGAAAAAGAACCATTAACCTGAAACTATAATAAAATTTCAATGTGATTCTTCAAGCTTTAAAGCAATATGTGACAGAACTGTCATGCTCCTATCATTATAACAGACCTGTACATGTAAATGTCCTTCCCATGGTTGAACTGTCGTTTTGCAAAGAAAGCAAGCACTAAGAAAATGGGCAACATGAAACAATGGAACATATGCATACTTTCGAGGTATATTTATATTTTAATCATATTCCTATACTATATTATTATTTTAATCATATGTTCATCCTCTGTTAATTCTCTATGGACTAATATAATTGTTGGGGACAGATCTGTCTCTTTTGCATAGCTCCTATAAAAGGGCAATCTGGAATCATTTAAAACGCTTCCAGGAATTTAGGTAAGTGGTTTAATTAAAACCTGGAAATGGATTTTCTAATAACTTATAGATTTCTTTGATGAAGATATATATATATGCGGGCTTTGCAAAATAGATACCCCTATCACAGTAACTGAGTTGAAGGAGTGATTTCATATCTTCTTAAATGTTTTTACAGCATTGTAATAATTTTTTACGAATTAGCTTGCTATTTTAAAGGTGGTTACGTTGTGCTTCAGCATGTCTTACATTAGAAACACATGAAAGAAGCTTCAAAGAGGGCAATCTGGCATCATTTAAAACATTTATACGAATTTAGGGTAAAGTTGTCATATCAGAATTCAATTGTAGGAAACAGAGTACCAAGTCTACATAAAATCTGTAAACTCGGATACATAAAATCTGTATAGCATTTGCAGTGACGTGCATTCTATAGCCCTCATGGGAATAGGATTATCCATAAACTCTTTGATGGTGCATTGGATATGGGACTAGCCCTGGCCCATCTAAACTGGCATCTAATATGCACCTAAAGGTTACTAAAGTTGAAGATGCATATCTTGAGTGGTGTATATCTACTGCAACAACTAATACAACATTGACCACATATTAAGTAATGTAAAGTAGTCGTAACTCGTCATAACAGTTTACTTAGTGTTACAACTCTAACGCATAGCTAAAACTTATATAAACCACCACCTACACTGCAACCACGACTTTGTAATTGTTTATAGTGCAACCATTCCTTCGTAATTGTTCATAGCTGTATCTTTTGTCGCTTATGAGGCACTTGTTTTTGAAGCATTTTTTTTCCTACTACATACAACACATCTTATACCTACTAGATTCTGAAGTCATCCTCATAGGCATTTTTCCCTTGATCTTTGACCATGTGTACTCTATCATCTACGAAAACAACTCTTATTCTCATCCTATTGATCCCAAAAAGGATTAATGTGCCTTGATTAAAAAACTATACAATTTTCTTAACCTTTTACTAATCTCTACAAATGGAGGGTAATCACCGATCAAAAACTTGTGTTATCACCGAAAAATCGTCCGCAACATTACAAACAATGGTTGAAGAAAAACGAAAAACGTCAATTCTAGCAACAATTAGTACACCTACAACATCAAAATCCATAAAAAAGGCATAAAACTATATACTTGGCTCAAAAATCAAAGTGCACAAATTCACCAGAGGAAGCACACGCACTCTGCGCATAATGCGCAGGCCAACATAGCCCTAATTGCGCACAGATGTGCATTCTGCGCTCTGTGTGCGTAAGATCTTTCATAAACCCGTGCATTGAGTGTGTTATGTGCACTTGGCATGACTAACAGAACTACAACCCGCGCACAAGCTCAGTTTTTTGCAAATTGTAAGAGTTTTTCGAGTGGTTTGAGGGCCCCTTGCCTTCAGAGTTTAATTTCCTGCACTTTGTAAAGAAATCACACCTCACTTAGAGTCCTTTCTTACAAGAATAACAATTCTTCTATTTTCTTTGTTTCCACATGGATGGCTCATTTGGAATTTAAAACTTTGAGTTAAGGTTATTTCTTTTTCAAAACACAATCAAATTATTTGGGATTAGAAATCAATTTTAACCCCCCAGGTATGCTCTTCCCCTGCACCCAAGTGTGATCTGGAGAATCAGAAAAGGTGAGTAAAAGGAAATTTCATCTCCCTTAAATCATTAGGAGAGGACAAAACCCCCATTGGGTACCTCTTAGTTTCGAAACTAATCTTAAAAGCTTTGTAAAGGCCCATACATGCCCACATGTTTACAATCTTAGAATAATTTCAAAAGACTTTCTTAGTCTAGACAACACTCTAGGAAAGTTTAAAAGATCAAGTAATGAGCCCATACATGCCCACATGTCTACAATCCTAGGATAGTTTCAAAAGTTTTTTTAGTATAGACATCATTCTAGGGAGTTTAAATGATCAAGTAAGGACCCAGATGTCCATATTGATAGTTCTCTAGGGCTTTAAATATTCCGCAAGGTTGTACCAAAGAACTTAGTAAGCTAGGTAAAAAGATTTGAAAGGACCACGAGTAGTCCACATGCTACAATCTTACACTTAACTTATTAAAAATATTTTACACACTTTTCAGTTTCTTGCACACAAAGCCACTCATCACAAACATAATTTCTATTAGAATAATGGAGGTCGAAGTAAGCTTTCTTTTTAAGTACCCACAAAGTACTTCAAAGGAACTTGGAAAGATCGAACTACTTCTTTAGAAATTATCCACACCAATTAAATTCAAACGAGGTTGGTCCATGACCCCAATCTCTCAGCCCACTCCATCTAAAAAAATTTTAAGAACACACTAAATTTTCCTCCACAGGAGGTGCCCAAAATAATTTTTTTAGTCTAGGTAGGATCTCGGGGGTAGGCATCCAAATAATGTCTCGTTATGAGGTTCTCACACTTTGAAACAATAGAAGTTGAGAATAGGGATCCTTCAAATCCTCCAAGTCAAGTGTTCCTATACCATAAAGCAGGGAGATACCCGTGAAGGGTCGAAGGCCAAGATCCAATTGTTCTACACATCCTTTCTTGAGTCACCCAACTCTTGTGAGGGTATCCAACCCTTGACCTATTTTTAGGCCGAAAATCTAAATGATGCACTTTGACCAAGGTACTTAGTGGCCAAACATAGGATATCTACTCAGGTAGCAGTTGTGGGCTGCAATCGCACCTTGGTCAGATTTTGTGTGGCTATTGGGAAATATCGCTAGCTCTTTTGGGATATGCACCCTCTACCCCTCATTATAATTGACTACTTCAACCTTCACTAGTTCCTCTTCCGATGGATTCAGACCCCACTGTCGAGTGCTATTGGAAGGCCCAGTGCTAAATTGAGAGGAAGGACGACATGTCTTTTAGGACATGAGCATTTATTTTTGTTTCCCCCTCGCGAACAAAATCAACCTATCCACATGCTTGTTTATTTTATAGTTGATTTATGTATGATGTTCATTTGATTACATACAATTGTGAGTTATACTATTTTGTGAAGGTAAAAAATATAAAAATATATTGTTCATTTATTTCTCTCTTATCACCGTTTGCACACATTCACTTTGCTAGTCGGAACCATACGGGAGCCACATAATTCCCATCATTCTAGACGCTTGTAGAATATCTCTCCTATTTTAGGAGGAGGTCCTAGTCTTGCCAACTCACCATCTCACACCCCACTAAGTGTTATTGTTTTGGGATCAAATTTATTTGGTTCCACTTTGCTTGGGTCAAATACCCAAGGCAATCCATCTATTGGTTCTCCTTCACAAGGAGGCGAGGGTAAAACTTCTTCTCAAGGAAGAAGTACAAACCCACCAAATCCCTCTCAAGGGACAGGTCCACTACCTACACACACAATGGATGGAACTAATCCTCTGCCAAATCCCCCTTTCCCATGCTTGGCATCCCTCAACATTCCTGATTTAACCAAACTCGTGAATGACCCCATTTTAGATGATGCCACTTGGCCCAATATGCCTACCAAATTGCCTTCAGATATT
>JASDQU010816526.1:1719-16115 GCA_032191745.1 Picea mariana
CCATACATATGAGCGACTCACTGAGAATCCAGAATCGAAGGCACTGGAGTCAAAACTCCAGAAAGAGAAGTATCAAGTAGAGACAATACAGGCGCAGTTGAATTCCTTGTCAGCTGTAGAATGAATGAAGCGATCCCAAGAGAAGTGCACTGCCCAACAACAGGTCCATACTATTCAGAGCAGAGTTATGGAAGTAAGTCAGAGGCTCCAACTTGTACAGGACGAGGCTTACGAATTGTTCACAGAAATTGAAGGCCGAGGAGTGGAACTAGAGCAAGTTGTCACTACAGCTGAACAACGCCTCAAAAGACCTGTCAACGAAGCAATCATACACGAGTTCACTGAACAGGAGGCCATAGCACAACAACAAGTCAAAGCAGCTTGAGCCAAGATCAAGGCTTTTGAAGCAGAACTAATCATATCCGAGTGACTCGGGACAAGTCACATGTGAGTGCTGGGGGCATGTTGGCCCTTGACCAATTTTTGAGGATTCTTGATCATGTTGACATAATTTTGAGACTTCGACATGCTGTCGAAGGTGGAGCACAAGACAAAACAAATATCGCAGGATCTCGGCCTCTTTTAGGGCCCTTTTTGGGATTGGGGATTATTTAATGGGTATGAGATTTCATCCCATGGGTTTACCCATGTTTAGGCCTATTTTGTAATGTATAAATAGAAGGATAGGCAATGTAAGAGGAAAGAGTTGGGAGTTGCAAGTTGTGCTAAGTTATAGAGTTGGATCTGTGTGATCAAGAGCTGTAGATGATTTGTGCATACTGTGTGAGACTTGCAGAACTAAGTGAAAGTGGTTGTAACTGACAGTGGAAGGCTTTGTGCTGTAATGAAAGGAAGGAGGATCTAGCGAGGTGCGTAAATCTCCTGTCCTCTGATAAGTGGGACTTGGATGCTATGTGCCTGTAAGAAACTTGACCAAATATAATAAAGAAGAGAAGAGTTGGTGGACGTAGCCCCATGGTGGGGGTGAACCACGCACATGTTGTGTTGCTATGCTTTGTGTGATGTCTTGATGTGCTTATATGTTTATTTTCTTAGTGCTTTAATATAGATGAATGATATGTTGATGCTTAGTGCTTAATAATATGAATGGATGTTGGGTCTGACTTATATACATGTGCTTAGTGCTTGGATTTGATAGATCTGATCCATTTCATCATGCTAAGTGTTGTTAGATGCTATATCTGGTTGAATACTGCGATGCTTTGTAATTAGGGTTAACTGTGCTATAACTAAGAACTGAATATTGATGAATGTTAACTGATGAGTGCTCTGTTAAGTAGTTAGAATCACATATCTGTGTCCCAGTGAAGGTTGTAGACACTGGAGTCCTACAACCACCCCTTCCTCTACCTCGGGTGAAACTTCATCTGCTTCATAGGTGTTGCCGAAAGGGCCAGTAGTTAAGGTTTTGTTGGTGCACCGTTGTAGCGTTTAACCCCAGGTCTGCCCCTGTGCCAACACCATTCATGTTTATTGTAAACAAGGCCTTCAGAGTATCATTGTACTCATCTTCTTCCAAATGAGCGTAGTCGTCACATCTCTTCTCATAGATAATCTTCCACCATTCTAGCAAGCTTGTTTTCAGTCTGCATTTTACAGTTTTCATCATATTTCTTAATCAATAGAAGTTAAGTTTTAGTGTATCTTTGTTATTGTTCATTGTGTCTCTGTGTTAATATTATAAATCTGCGGTTTCATTTCGTTCCACTCATAAATCCGTATCAGTGGTATTTGAGCAGTTTTGTCCTTGTCGTTTTTTTAATGCATGTCCCCGACGCGGTCAGGGTATAGAGAGTTGGGTCTTGAGATTGTTTCTCTTGAGGAAAACTATTCTTGCATGCCCAAGAAATTGTCCATGGAGGGAGAAAAGAATGACGATAGGACATGATATCCTTTCAAAATGTTTCTCAAGGAAGCCCTTGAGTGACGAAGGAACGAGATGATGGACAACTTTGCAAAAATCCTTCGACGGTTGCCAACAATGGAGTCCTGCAACCACCCCTGCCTCTACCTCGGGTGAAATTTCATCTACTTCGTAGGTGTTGCCGAAAGGGACGGTAGTTAGGGTTTTGTTGGTGCGCCATTTTAGCGTTGAACCTTGGGTCTGCCCCTGTGCCAACAACATTCATGTTTATTATAAAAAAGGCCTTTAGAGTATCATTGTACTCATCATCTAAGGTTGCAAACACTGGAGTCTTGCAACCACCCCTGCCTCTACCTCGGGTGAAACTTCATTTGCTTCGCAGGTGTTTCCAAAAGGGCCGATAGTTAGGGTTTTGTTGGTGCGCCATTGTAGCGTTGAACCCTGGGTCTGCCCCTGTGCCAAAAACATTCATGTTTATTGTAAACAAGGCCTTTAGAGTATCATTGTACTCATCTTCTTCCAAATAAGTGTAGTTGTCACATCTCTTCTCATTGTAGCTGCCACCATTCTAGCAAGCTTGTTTTCAGTTTGCATTTTACAGTTTTCATCATATTTCTTAATCAATAGAAGTTAAGTTTTACTGTATCTTTGTTATTGTTCATTGTGCCTCTGTGTTAATATTATAAATCCGCGGTTTCATTTCTTTCCACTCATAAATCCGTATCAGTGGTATCAAAGCGGTTTTTTCCTTGTCATTTTTTTAATGCATGTCCCCGATGCGGTCAGGGTATAAAGAGTTGGGTCTTGAGCTTGTTTATCTTGAGGAAAACTGTTCTCACACGCCCAAGAAATCGTCCATGGAGGGAGAAAAGAATGACGATGGGACATGAGATCCTGTCAAAATGTTTCTCAAGGAAGCCCTTGAGTGACGAAGGAACGAGATGATGGACAACTTTGCAAAAATCCTTCGACAGTTTCCGAAAAGCGACAGAGCCACCTCAATTGAAGGTGCCACCCCGTTGAAGGTACATAAGCAGATGCCATATATAAATGGTTGAACATTCTAAAAGGGTATTTTTTTGTCCACAACTTTTCTGATAGAGAAAACATTACATTTGCGCTCCTCAAGGTCGTCCCCCATGTCAAAGATTGGTGGGAGACTTTCTGTGAGCAAACGGAAATAGAGGGATCCACATTATTTACAGTTGTATGCACTTGGGGTTCTTTTAGGGATGATATTAAGGAATAATACTACCATGTTGGAAGTTATGACGACTTGTATACAAGATGGACCACACTGCGGAAAGAAAGAGACCAAACAATGCTAGAGTTCACTGATGTCTTCCATACCTTGCGCACCAATATGGGTATCGAATATTTTGAGCAAAATTTGGTGCTCAAGTACCATAATGGCCTGCATAGATACATCCATATAGAAATAGATTTTTTGGACATCTCATCCTTAGGCGCGCCTATCGATATGCCGTCAAAATTGAGTAGAAGATGAAACAAAAGACACAACAGTTTGTGTCTGGGAACCCTTCACAACATAATCAAGGCAGGGGCAGCCCCAACCCATAGAACAAAGGATAGAGAAAAGATGAGAAATCTCATGACAACCAGTCCAAGTCACAAGAAAAGAAGGACAATGAGAAGATGAAGAAAGATACTGGGAAGTGGTGCGACATCCATAAGAGCCCCTGGCATAACATTGCCGATTGCCACTCAAAGCAATCATTGGTGGCTGAGGTAAAATCCAATGAATCAGATGCGGGTTCCAAATTTGAGTTAGAACCATAAAAGGGGAGACATATTATTGACATAGAATCCAATGCCACTATTGCTACCACCAAGATCCAATCGAGTGAACCTGATGAGCAAGAGGAAGGGGAGCGCCTCTTTCATTCATAGATGTGGTAAAAATCACTTCGCTGCACTTCATCGTCGATAGTGGTAGCTAGAAGAACCTCATCTCAGCATAGGTAATTAAGCGGTTAGCCCTGCCGACAATGCCACACCTGCAACCCTATACCATCAAATGGCTCTGTCAAGGAAGCAATCTTCGAGTCAACCAATAGTACTGCCTATCGTACGACATCAAGTCATTCAAAGATGAGGTATTGTGTGATGTTTCTCCCCTTGAAGTTTGTGATGTTATTTTGGGCCAACCTTATTAATGGAAACATCATGTTGTATATGCGTCTAGGCCTCGTAATGTTATTATTACTTTGAACAAGAAATAGTACAGGATACCTGAGGTAGTCCCACCTAGTGATATTTCCTTGATCTATGCTAAGTAATGCAGGAAGGTCATTTCTTAGACTGAGAATATTATCTTCTTCGTGATTCACTCTCAGAGTGAAAGAAAGGTTGCAACCACATCCATGGCCTTCGCGACCGACCTCTCCACGTAGCAGAAGAAAGTGGATAAGGTCGTGGAAGAATACAAGACATCTTCTCATCACCTACTGGGGTACCTATGCATTGTCAGGTCAAGCATCCCATCGATCTGACCCCCGACGCACCGCTACCCAATGAGCCAGTCTATCACCAATCTCTGCTAGAAAATGAGGAGATCAAGCATCAGATCCAAGAACTGCTCCACAAGGGACACATCCGACCTACAAAAAGTGTTCAATGATCTGAAGCAACGCTTGTGATTTTCCCCAGTGCTTTCATTACCTGACCTGCAACAACCCTTTGAGATAGAAACAGATGCTTCAGACTATGTTGTGGGTGTAGTCATTACTTAGCATGACCACCCCGTGGCCTATCATAGTGAGACACTATCAGACACCATCTCTAAGTACCCTACTTACAACGAAGAAATGTACTTCATTGTGAAAATTTTCATCCAGTAGAGGAATTACATTCTCGAGAATGAGACAATCATCCACACTTATCATAAACCATTGCAGTTCATGTAGACACAATACAAATTGCATAATGACTGCCATTAGAAGTGGTCCACATATTTGCAGCAGTTCCACCTCAACATCAAGTATAAAACATGAAGTACCAACTAACTCGCTAATTGCCTCAACTGAACTCCATTCGCAACACTCACAACAATGCTCGATTCTTGCGACCACGAGACCTCCAGATGGCCCCATCTCTATGAAAAATATCCCGACTTCGCCAACACTTACCAGATGTTGGGAACAAACACATTTGTTACTAATTTCCATCTTCAGGAAGGACTATTGTTCCATCTGGGCCATCTATACATTCCATCAAGAGAGCGAGTGAAGATGATTTGGGAAGCCCACTATAGTCGGGTGGTAAGACACTTTGACATGGAAAATACAATGAAAATGTTGCAATGACATTTCTACTAGCTGAAACATCAATAGGATATTAGAAATTATATCCGGTCCTGCACTACTTACGCTATTTCTAACCGACCATTAAGAAACAAGGCCTATACACTCCTCTTCCTACTCTTGGCAGGCCCTGGGAATCCATCTCAATGGACTACATGTCAGGCCTTCCATCCACCCAACGGAGAAATGAATGTGTTTTTGTGTTTGTTGATCGCTTTTTCAAGACGACGATTCTAGTCGCTTGCAAGAAGAGCATGACAACGAAGGCCACTGCCAAGCTCTTATTTGAACAAGTGGGGGTACACTTTGGGATCCCACAAACCATTATATCATATTGGGACAACCGTTTCCTCATCACATTCTGGTCGAGCCTCTGGTCACTGATGGACACCAAGCTCACCAAGTCCACTGCGTTCCAACCCCAGACAGATGGCCAAATTGAGGTTGTCAACTAAATGATTGTGCACATCCTGCACATGTACAATTCCAAGCACCCCTGCACCCGGGATGAGAGTCTTCCCTATGTTCAACACAACTGCAAAAAATCCATACATAGCTCAACCAACCACAACCCCTTTTAGGTGGGGTTGGGATTTCAACCATTGGGTCCCATGGATGTTGCACCACCCCTTGTTTCCACCTAGGTGGACTCATTGCATGCTCTAACTGGAGCTGACAAATCCACCCAATTCATTGAGTGAATCGAGCACATCCGCCAACAGATTCAATATATTTTATACAAGTTCAATGCCAAGTACAAGCNGCAGTGCCATGATCAACACTAGGTGTCACACCCGTTTCAAGTGGGAGACAAAGTTTGGTTGCACTTGCAAAAATAATGGCTTATAGGGCCTCATCAAAAGATTCGTCCACTCCATTATGGACCCTACACCATCACCAAGGTTGTGGGTGACAATGATTTTGAGCTCAACCTTCCCCATTCCTTGGCTTGCACCCAATATTCAATGTGGACCTCCTTCAACCTTATTTTCCACCATTATTGGACACCTCAGAGATAACAAAACAATTGACACCAACAAAAATCAACCCTGATTGCATGGAACAAGCATCCACTGATCAGATCGTGGACACATAGGTCAAGGGTACTCACCAACAAAGGATCCAACTTTATTGGGTTGTTAAAGCATGACGCAACACGCGCCACCCGCGCGTCTCGCCTCCACCAGGACCTCCTTTCTCCTTAGGCCCGAAGAGTTAAAATACTCTTCCACTCCCTTGTCAGAAGTTTTCTGTACCCACAGAATGCTCGGGGTTATCTCCCTTAACCTATCAGAAAAACGGACCTCACTTGGTCGCGAGTCCTACGCTCACGGAATCGTGTCTAACCAATCCCCGAATCCTGATGATCTGCTCGTCCACGGCTTTCTTGCCTCTGATTGGGAATTTACCCGTCGGGAAATCGGTATATACGAGGTTGCAAATTCCTCACCCCGCGGATCCCCGATTCCCGATCTGCGATGCCACCTGTCCCTCTTTTACTGCGCTTTGGGACCTACACACTGTCCAACGGTTATGGGGATATCGCCTTTCTCAATCTCGTAAACCTTGACGCAAATCTTTGCGCTCCCAACACGCGAACCCCCGAGTTCATGATATGTCGATGCCACCTGTCCTCCACTCAGCACTGTGGGCGCACGATTATCGCGTTTTGGAGTTTCGGAACTCCTGCCGCAACGATTCTCACGACACCGAGAATCCCGAAGTCCGATCTCCGATGCACGTGAAGATTAGCACTTCCACGTCACTACTTCCTTCCGCGTTATCGGGTATCGCGGGATCGCGATTTCAAGTGTAGCGATTCCTCTGCATAGGAAAGTCCCGAATGCCAAACCCCGACTCTCCGGGATCTTGTGCCACGTATCCCCACTAAGACCAACGGCTCCGGTCTTCTCGGGAAATCGTCAATCGCGATTTCTTCCTATAAGAGTTCCCCAACCACGGAAACCCCGATATCCCGAACTCCGAATCTCCGGGGTCTTCTTTGCTCCTCCAAGCCTAAAACCTGCGCAACTGTTCCGAGATCTGACGGCGGTCGGGACTTCGCCAATCTTTCCTGCGAATCCTGGCCGTCGACTCTTTCTCTTTGAGGATTTCTTGAAAATGACTAAGTGCTTCTGCCGAGACTTGTTCTCCAAGCCTGCGCTTGCAGCTCCTGCTCGAAACCTTCCTCAACACGAGCCTTCTATGCTCCTTTTCAACGATATCACAAGGGTTCTATCCCTCTTGAGCTTATTCACTCTGACTCCTTCAGAGGAATGTATGCGCACTCCTTGTGCTCGACGTTCAACGACTTCTCAAGTGTTGAATCCTTCAGACTTTGCGCACTTCCTGCAGCAGCAGTCCTTAGCTCCTTACTCAGACTCACGACTGAGACTTCTTCTTCTTCTTCGCCTATGCCTTCCTTGCACGGCTTCAACAACCCAAATCGGCTTCTGGGTGAATGAGAACAACAGTTAAACTACTGAGCCTTCATCGACGCACTCCCTGCGGATGAATTCAACTGCACTCTATGTAGGAATCTTCTGGCTTAGATAGAGAAACAATTGAAACTCATTCCCTCTCTCATTCAGACTTTAGTTTCAAACCTGAATTCTCATGCACAGCATATACAAAGCAAATGCATAACCAGAAAGCAAACATTCATAAGCACATAAACAAGATACACAGAGAAACAACACCAGCCATGAAATTGAATCAAAGACTCTCTTCTATTAATTCAAAACTGTACATGAGTGTTCTTCATACAATTCTCTGCTTGCTCCTTTCTCCTGAATGCTTCTCAATTGCTTATGTTACAATGATACAAAGGAGAGTGTCTATATCCGTTTTCCCTCTCGAATCTCTAAACTGTCTATTCTGGAATTAAAATCCTATCTACCTGCATTAAATCTATTAAATGCCTCCTATCTATTTCAGACAAGAGCGTATGGCTCGAGGTCTGTTACAACATACAAAAGGCGCTCCTTCATAAAGGATCATTGAAGGATATGGCGCTCCATCTTTAATGAAAATTCAAAAAGTTATCAAGCTTATATGCCATGTGTTTAAAAACACATGCGCTGGCTCCACGCTGGCTTTGGTAGTCACGATGCTCTTGCATCAAAGCAGGACAATTCCTCCACCAGGGCAAGTGGCTCACCCGAGGCCAAATTCAATAGAAATTTCGTCATATGATGGGGGAACTCAACACAATGGATACCATTGCTTCCTAATGGGGGAGTATTGATCTAGGAGGATCTCGGTGGCTACCCACCTTGTCCAAGTGGATCAAAATAGTTTTTTGACTACTATTTTTAGTGGTTTTTTAGTTCCCGAACTTTCGAGGCCATTTTGAGGGCCTAAACGATGTTTTTTCACAATAAGGAACCTGATTGATAGCTTAAAGTTTTATTAATCCCCCTAAATGAAGCCCCTCGTCAATACCTTTCCAACGAGCTATCGTGCACCCTAAACAGAGATCGTATGCAAAAGTTACGACCCTGAGAAGTTGATGTACTAACTTACCCCAACGAAACCCACATGACTTTTGACGCTTCATCTCCTAGGGTTAGGTTTTTGGATGTATAAGGTTTTGGCATTTATGTTTATTGTAAAAATGCCATCATATCCTCATTATACTCATCTTCTTGCGAATGAACATAAACGTCACATCTCTTCTCAGGGATAAGCTGCCACCATTTCAGTCTGCATTTTACAGTTTTTAGCATATTTCTTAATTAATAGAAGTCAAGTTTCACCATATCTTTGTTATTTTTCACCGTGCCTCTATGTTAATATTATAAATCTGTGGTTTCATTTCGTTCCGCTCATAAATCCGGATCAACAACAAGCATTCCAAATTGTTTACAACGACACTAAGGTTACAATTTCTCCTTGTTACCAATTATATGCCCAAAATATAAACCCACTAAAATCATTCTCATGTCATCACCATTGCTTATGCTTTGCCTCTTCATCTAAACTTTGTCTTCTTTGTATTTTACCATTTATCTCCGTTCTACATTTGATGTTTTTTGTTAGATTAACTAATTCTAACCAGAAAACTATATTGAATTACCTAGGTTCAATACATTTCCTCCATTCCAATATAACCATTACAATGAGTTCCATCGATCCAAACTCAACCACACCGCCCTGAATAAGAATGCAGAACAATATTTGAATCCCAAGGGCACGAGCTTGCCTTGCCTTGTGGCACTTTGATACCCATGATCCAAACATAGCTCCACTAGAAAATGCCGTACCAAGTACCCCAAATCCCGAATAAAAAGGATTGCATTGTCAAAATAAAATAAAACCATTCAAACATTAGTAACTTCTCAGCGTTCATTCTACCATCTTGGGGATAAAGTGAGCTCACTCTCAACATCCTCGATGAGCTCCTCCTTCTGTCCACATGCGATCCATTTCTTGATTGTCTCCCAGTCTGCTTCTTCCCGGCAGACCTTTATCTAGTGGTTGGTGAAGGCCTTCACATGCCTTCTGTAGGGGACATTCTCTGGAATTTTCTTGATTTCATTGAGAGTTTTTTCGTGGGTTCTGCGATGGTCCAACTGCGACGGTTTTTGTTAAGGGAAATTGGCTTGTCTGTGCATGCGATGGTGCGATGGTCCACCAATAATAACTAGGGGGGATGGTTTTGATTAAGGGAAATTGGCTTGTCTGTGCAGACACCAATAATAACTAGGGGGATGCTTTTACCGAGCTTTTTATAATATTGAGCATAATAGTAATAGTTGGACCATCAGATTGACCCTATTTTTCTACACTTCCAAAGAGGGAAATCAACATTCCCCTCGCGTTGAGAACCACTTTGAGGCCGACTATGCCTATGGTTTCCTTCACCTTGGCCTGCATCGACTCCACGAATCTCCATAGAAAAATCTTCAAACCCTCCACCAAAAGGTCTCTTGTTCGAGCCCCATTTCCCGTCGCCCTCATCTCTGAATTTGTCGTCGTAATTTGGCTCACCAGTAGAGCAATTCCGGGGATCAGTGGATAACATCATCAAATCCTCCATCGTTACGTCGTTTTCTATCGATGCTATTACCACTTCATCAAAGTGAATCCACCTGCCTATCCACCTGCCTAGCCTCCAACTGTTTTGGATCAAAACATAGAACAGTTAGACAACACCATAAATTATGGTCCTTGTTCTTTTTTGGCTTCCTAAATTCCTTGTTCTTCTTCTTCGGCTTTCTGAATGCCTGTGCCTCTTAGAGACTTGGAAAAACTCTCTGCCACCGACTACCATTTTCGAGATGCTGCTCTCCACAATGTCCTTGGCTTTGGCCTCTCTCTCTGTTTTCAGTGGTTCGGCCTTCGATATAAGCAACAAAATGATAAGCAACGACCCTCTCTCCATTGGTGGCTTGATTCTTAAAGGCAGCCCAACCTCCTTCTCCTGGCTGTCACACCTCTCTTCAACGTTTCTCCTCCAACGAATACCATGCTCAGTGGGAGCACTACACACTTTAAATTTCCACACATGGATTTCATCCTCAACCCCTTACCATGAATTTCATCTTCAATTCTCAACTCTTCTCCATGAGATTTGAATCTATGATTTGATGGGACTAAATCTCACAAAAATCAATTGATTTCCCCATGAGATTTAAATCTATGATTTGATGGGACTAAATCTCACAAAAATCAATTGATTTAAATTAACATATGATAATTCAATAGAAAAACACCTACAATTCCTCTAATCTCTTTTTTCAACCTATGTTTCAACATATGATAACTCAATAAAAAAAACACCAACAATTCCTCTACTCTTTATTTTCAATGTGACACAAGTTTCAAATTCCACAAGATGCAACCAACACAATTATTCATACCCACATATTTAGCATGAAAATATTACAAAATGTGACACAAGTTTCAAATTCCACAAGCTCTAACCAATACAATTATTGATACCCACATATTTGGCATGAAGATGTTACACAAGGCAGCAACACAAATGTTGCTATTTTTAATGGTGGTCTAAAAACTCCAAAATATCTAAACTTCAAAAAAAGAATGCAAAAACAAACCAAACCTAATGAAGCTCTTCCAACAACTTCCCTTCATAATCCTAAAACGATGCCTTTACTCTTGAAAATCATGCTTCAAAATAACTCATTGCCAAAGAAGATCTCTTTGGGATTTCTTCCATATAATTAATTTTAAGACTCAAATCTCGAGTTTATTTCAATAACAACATTCAATTATGATTGCTTCATCGACACACCTCTTAATGAATCTCCTTCTCATCTTTTGATTCAATATGTTTTCTTTGTTCCTCCTTAGCAAATGATTCAATATGTTTTCTTTGTTCCTCAGTAAATGGTAGGTACAATTTATGATTCATAGATATCTCTATTAATTTCATGTTAATTCATATATCATTCAACAAATGTGTTTTTACCACTTATAAGCTATGTTACTGGATCCGTTTTCCATGGGGATGGATGGAAGGGATGGAAGAGGTTTTGTGGTCAGTCTACTAAACCATCACACACGAGTGTAATTGATTGATTGGAAGCCATGCTGCAATGTTGGTGTTGTACATCGTCTATGAGGTCCATAAGAGTAATTGCCCCATTAATGTCGCAATGTTGATGTTGTACATCGTCTATGAGGTCCATGAAAGTAACTGCCCCATTAACACCTGATAATCATGTGTGCCCATATATTAAAGTTATAAATTAAGCCATATGTGTACTAAAGTTAAAGTTATAATCATGTGTGCCTATATAGTTTATATTAAAGTTATAAATTAACTTTGTTGAAACATAAGTTTATTACTTAATTTATATGTTTTTATTTATATTTAAGTTTTATATATTATATGTTTATTATTTAACTTAAGTATAAAATAATTAATATTAAATTATTATTATTTATATATAAGAAGTTTATAATTTAACTTACATAAAATAGTTAATGTATTATATTAGTTATTTTTTAACGTCGATCCTGATTACGTGGCCTAATTTAATGAGGACATTGAGTGAGGACCAATAATCTCAACAATATAGTTGATCATGGACTTAACCTTCAGACCTCTTACATTATAACCACACCACTCATCCACTGGAGCTAACACATCACTCTATATTATATTCATTCAACTTCTCGATGAAGTCCCCCTGAATGTAAAATTTCTGGTTTCTAAGAAACTCCCAGAGTCTACAACCAATATAGTCCACTCATAGAGTATCCAACCAACACATAGCTCACTACTACAAGTGATTACCAACTCTATAACAAAGTCTACAAATAACATGGTCCACTTATAGAGTATCCAACCAACACATGGCCTACTCCTCCAAGTGTTGAATACCTCCACAATAAAGGCTACTACACTATACCAACAAGTTATCCGAATCATCATGGACACATGGTAAAGGGGTATGCATGCTTATATCGGTCTTACAACGATATGCCTTTTACATGTTACATAGACAAGGTTACATACATTACATACTCCATCACATGGAGATACCCGGTACAATCTTAAAATTTTCAAGGACCAATACATCAGATCAAAACATGACACCATAAACATGCTACAAATACAAAGTGTGATTCACATTACCATATGGTCAAGTTTGTTTTTTTTCCAGACAATTCACAAACTTTTATCTTATTTGTCCACTGTTAACCCCTAACCTAGGGATAACTAAGGAGATCACATCTCGAGGCCCATATGTCCTAGACATGGAGTGCTGAGAGTCAAACGACTTGAGCATAGCCCCAGAGGGCCCCTCTTTTCTTCAGTGCAGTCCATGTATCACTAGCAGCAGTATCCATCACACCACCATGGTTCCGAAGTAGCGGTGAGTCTTGCTCCATGAGGTAATGAGTCTGGGTATCATGGTATGTATCACTTTGATTTTTGAAGCACTTGAACATGTTGTATTGAATCCTCCTTCATTTCATGATGTTTGCTTGGAAATTATGCTTTTTTCCTCGTTCATACTTGGAAGGGTGACATGGTGCCATAGTAAGTTGATTTTACTTTAGGATGGGTTGCTATTATCTGTGAAAAGTTATCATCCGTTCCCTCCATACTTACCACTTTCCATCTTTATTCCTTTCATCTCCCCTATCCTTGTTTGGGCATTGGGATTGGCTACACTAGGAACAATTGTACCTTACCTCATGGGAAGAAGGGGCTAAATCCCCAGAGGTTAAAAGTAGTTGGAAAGAGTTAAAAGACAATGTTGAAACCTTCAAGATGCTTCGCCCAGGGATCCCCGAGAAAGGGATCCCTGAGAAAGCAATGAAAAGATTCTCAGTAAGAAAAGGGGACCCATTAGATAACATAAACATTCAAGGTACTAGTTGATGGATAGGAGGTCTCATAATGAGTTGACCTATTATGACCATGGGTATGTAGTGATATGATACTACCACCTATCTAGTCACCAAGCTAGGGTAGTGGCTCTTGGTGGCATAGACAAGAGAAAGGGTGTCTCATCACGAGCTAGCCTTCTCATTTCCGTGAAATGTTTGTGGATAATGTTGTTACCTCTGGTCATCAAGCCAGAACAATGACCCTCAACTATTTCCTTGAATCACAAGAGCAAAAGATCAAAAGAAATAAAGCTAAGAGTAAAAGGCAATGAATTGGCTAGGAAACAATTGCATTTATGAAAAGGTGCAACTTGCCCACTACAAAGGCACCCACATGTAAGACTCTACATTTCCATGTTATTACATGCACCCAATGCCCAAATATTTACCCCATGCAACCTCATACACTTACATGACTTGGACTAGATCTCACTTGGGAAGCACCCCAAACTTAAGATAGGTTAGCTCAATAGGACACCCTGAGACCTTCTCCAAACCCAACTTGTCAAATTGCATAACATCTTTGAGCATTTGTCTGGGTTAAGGGGGGTTTGATGTACATGTTTGGGTAATTTAATTATTGGATGTGATTTACAAGCTCTGATCCCTGTGACTTATGAACCCCTGGAGGGTGTAGTTGTTGTTGCTGCAGGACCTTGCTCGGTGGACAGGTACACATAAGGGAATGATTAGCTCGGACCTTCATGGGCACTTAAAGCCCACAGATGGATGCTGAAACCCCAGCTAGGGGTAAGAAGAGATTGAAAACTTGCACATAGAAAAAGAAGGGCATTGCCTTTGGAGGCACCCTGACAAAC
>JASDQU010816526.1:16135-29922 GCA_032191745.1 Picea mariana
AAAATATCTTAAACCACTTTGACTACTTTGACCTTTTGGGGCTTCTAGATGACATATGAGGGTCCTCCAACTTCGTAAGGCCATAACTCTCAAACCGTGAGGAGTTATGTGACGCTCCACATACCACCAGAAATGGAATGACATGTACTATTCATATAGAATAGTATTATATGAAAATATATCATAACTCATACCATTATCCATCAAACAAACTTGGGTCCATTACCCAAACCTGGGGTCTCCAACTTCTTATGGCCATAACTCTCTAACCATGAGGAGTGCTGTGACGTTCCACATACCACCAGAAATGGAATGAAAAGAACTATCCATATAGGATAGTTTACCTAGAAAATTCATTGTCCTTTATCTCATTATTCCACAATTAAACATGGGTTCTCTTACTCCGCAAAGCGTCTTCTCGTGAGGGCTTTCANGTTGTGGGGATTTCTTCAAGGGTTGACATCAATGACAACCAACCTTAATCAATAGGTTAGATCTAGTAGATCAAGCACTAAGCACATTCATATGGATTAGATCTAATATTCTCACATATCATTAGCACTAAGAATAAACATATCTATTTAATCATCTTAAAGCACTTATCAAATGAAGACATAAACACATAAAGACAAACAAAAAGCAAGACAACACAATGTTTACATGGTTCACCCCCACCCTGTGGCTACGTCCACCAACTCTTCTTCTTTATTGCCTTCAGTTAATCGGTTACAAGCACAAAGACATCAAAACCCTTACTCCACACAAGAAAAAAGATCTGTGCATCTCGCTAGATCCTTCTTCCTTGCGTTACAACACTAAGCCTTCCTCAACTTCTTACAACGACTTGCACTTAGCTTTGCAAGTCTCACCCAGACACTCCAATCACATAGATCTAGCATTTAGCTCATTAATCTACCGATCGGTTCTTTCTTACATTGCCTAGAAATCTATTTGTACTTTACAATATAGGCCTAAGCATGGGTAAACCCATGGGCCGACATCCCATTCCTGTTACATATTCCCAAAAACCCAAAAAGGATCCAAAAGTGGGCTGAGATCTCGTGATCTCCACTTCGTCTTGCACTCCTCCTTCGACAGGTTATCGAAGTCCCAAAATAGTTCACTGTGACCAAGAATCTCCCAAAAATTGGTCAAGGGACAACAGGGGATGAGCCAGCCCAACTTCACCAATTAGCTGATGCGGTCGAAGCTCATCTTCATTGCGCACAAGAAGAAATAGAACAATCCACCTAGACCTTGAAGCAAATACAGGGAAACATTGTAGAATAACGTATAATTGCAAAACAAGAGAAGGTTTCCCTCTAGGCCAAGTTTGAATAAGAGAGAGTACATATGCAACAAGAAAAAGAACAGTTGCTCGCAGAGAAACTCGAAGTGAAAGAAGCAGTAAACAGAACACTCCGCTCTGTGACATGCTTAGAGCTACAGGCTGAAGACCGAGTCAAGCATCAAGTAGAGAAGCTCGCAGAAGCTGTCCAACAACTACAACAACAAATAACAGATTTAGAGCTACGCACAGTACCTGACACCCCGCAGGATGTAAGGGACCTTTGGGAAGCAACTACTTGAAGCACAGTTGAAAGAATAAAATTCCTTGCCCTGGAATGCAAGCAACTGAGTGATCGCAGTGCCCATACATATGAGCGACTCACTGAGAATCCAGAATTGAAGGCACTAGAGTCACAACTCCAGGAAGAGAAGTATCAAGCAGAGACAATACAGGCGCAGTTGAATCCCCTGTCAGCTGTAGAATGAATGAAGCGATCCCAAGAGCAGCGCACTGCCCAACAACAGGTCCATACTATTCAGAGCAAAGTTATGGAAGTAACTCAGAGGCTCCAACTTGTACAGGATGAGGCTTACCAATTGTTCACAGAAATCGAAGGCCGAGGAGCGGAACTAGAGCAAGTTGTCACTACAGCTGAACAACGCCTCGAAAGACCTGCCAACGAAGCAGTCATACAAGAGTTCATTGAACAGGAAGCCGTAGCACAACAACAAGTCAAAGCAGCTCAAGCCAAGATCGAGGCTTTTGAAGCAGAACTAATCATATCAGAGTGACTCGGGACAAGTCACAGGTGAGTGTTGGGGGCATGTTGGCCCTTGACCAAGTTTTGAGGATTCTTGGTCATGTTGACCTAATTTTGGGACTTCGACATGCTGTCGAAGGTGGAGCGCAAGAAAAAACTTATATCGCAGGATCTCGGCCTCTTTTAGGGCCCTTTTTGGGATTGGGGATTATTTAATGGGCATGAGATTTCATCCCATGGGTTTACCCATGTTTAGGCCTTTTTTGTAATGTATAAATAGAAGGATAGGCAATGTAAGAGGAAAGAGTTGGGAGTTGCAAGTTGTGCTAAGTTCTAGAGTTGGATTTGTGTGATCAAGAGTTGTAGATGATTTGTGCATATTGTGTGAGACTTGCAGAACTAAGTGCAAGTGGTTGTAACCGACAGTGGAAGACTTTGTGATGTAATGAAAGGAAGGAGGATCTAGTGAGGTGTGCAGATCTCCTGTCCTCTGATAAGTGGGACTTGGATGCTATGTGCCTATAAGAAACTTGACCAAATATAATAAATAAGAGAAGAGTTGGTGGACGTAGCCCCATGGTGGGGGTGAACCACGCACATGTTGTGTTTCTATGCTTTGTGTGATGTCTTGATGTGCTTATATGTTTATTTGCTTAGTGCTTTAATATAGATGAATGATATGTTGATGCTTAGTGCTTAATAATATGAATGGATGCTAGGTCTGAATTATATACATATGCTTAGTGTTTGGATTTGATAGATCTGATCCATTTCATCGTGCTAAGTGTTGTTAGATGTTATATCTGGTTGAATACTGCGATGCTCTGTAATTAGGGTTAACTGCGCTATAACTAAGAACTGAATATTGATGAATGTTAACTGATGAGTTCTCCGTTAAGTAGTTAGAATCATAGATCTGTGTCCCAGTGAAGGTTGCATACACTGGAGTCCTGCAACCACCCCTTCCTCTACCTCGGGTGAAACTTCATTTGCTTCGTAGGTGTTGCCGAAAGGGCCGGTAGTTAGTGTTTTGTTGGTGCACCGTTGTAGCGTTGAACCCTGGGTCTGCCCCTGTGCCAACACCATTCATGTTTATTGTAAACAAGGCCTTTAGATTATCATTGTACTCATCTTCTTCCAAATGAGCATAGTCGTCACATCTCTTCTCATAGATAATCTTCCACCATTCTAGCAAGCTTGTTTTCAGTCTGCATTTTACAGTTTTCATCATATTTCTTAATCAATAGAAGTTAAGTTTTACTGTATCTCTGTTATTGTTCATTGTGCCTCTGTGTTAATATTATAAATCTGCGGTTTCATTTCGTTCCACTCATAAATCCGTATCAGTGGTATCAGAGCAGTTTTGTCCTTGTCGTTTTTTAAATGCATGTCCCCGACGCGGTCAGGTTATAGAGAATTGGGTCTTGAGATTGTTTCTCTTGAGGAAAACTATTCTTGCATGCCCAAAAAATTGTCCATGGAGGGAGAAAAGAATGACGATAGGACAGGACATCCTTTCAAAATGTTTCTCAAGGAAGCCCTTGAGTGACGAAGGAATGAGATGATGGACAACTTTGCAAAAATCCTTCGACGGTTGCCAACACTGGAGTCCTGCAACCACCCCTGCCTCTACCTCGGGTGAAATTTCATCTGCTTCGCAGGTGTTGCCGAAAGGGCCGGTAGTTAGGGTTTTGTTGGTGCGCCATTGTAGCGTTGAACCCTAGGTCTGCCCCTGTGCCAACAACATTCATGTTTATTATAAACAAGGCCTTTAGAGTATCATTGTACTCATCAACTAAGGTTGCAAACACTGGAGTCTTGCAACCACCCCTGCCTCTACCTCGGGTGAAACTTCATTTGCTTCGCAGGTGTTTCCGAAAGGGCCGATAGTTAGAGTTTTGTTGGTGCGCCATTGTAGCGTTGAACCCTGGGTCTGCCCCTGTGCCAACAACATTCATGTTTATTGTAAACAAGGCCTTTAGAGTATCATTGTACTCATCTTCTTCCAAATGAGCGTAGTCGTCACATCTCTTCTCATAGATAAGCTGCCACCATTCTAGCAAGCTTGTTTTCAGTTTGCATTTTACAGTTTTCATCATATTTCTTAATCAATAGAAGTTAAGTTTTACTGTATCTCTGTTATTGTTCATTGTGCCTCTGTGTTAATATTATAAATTTGCGGTTTCATTTATTTCCACTCATAAATCCGTATCAGTGGTATCAAAGCGGTATTGTCCTTGTCATTTTTTTAATGCATGTTCCCGACGTGGTCAGGGTATAAAGAGTTGGGTCTTGAGCTTGTTTCTCTTGAGGAAAATTGTTCTCGCACGCCCAAGAAATCGTCCATGGAGGGAGAAAAGAATGACGATGGGACATGGGATCCTTTCAAAATGTTTCTCAAGGAAGCCCTTGAGTGACGAAGGAACGAGATGATGGACAACTTTGCAAAAATCCTTCGACGGTTTCCGACAAGCGACACATCCACCTCAATTGAAGGCGCCACCCCCTTGAAGGTACATATGCAGATGCCATATATAAATGGTTAAACATTCTAAAAGGGTATTTTTCTGTCCACAACTTTTCTGATAGAGAAAACATTACATTTGTGCTCCTCAAGGCCGTCCCCCATGTCAAAGATTGGTGGGAGACTTTCTGTGAGCAAACGGAAATAGAGGGATCCACATTATTTGCAGTTGCATGCACTTGGGGTTCTTTCAGGGATGATATTAGGGAATAATACTACCATGTTGGAAGTTATGACGACTTGTATACAAGATGGACCACACTGCGGAAAGAAAGAGACCAAATAATGCCAGAGTTCACTGATGTCTTCCATACCTTGCACACCAATATGGGTATCGAATATTTTGAGAAAAATTTGGTGCTCAAGTACCATAACGGCCTACATAGATACATCCATATAGAAATAGATTTTTTGGACATCTCATCCTTAGGCGCGCCTATCGATATGCCGTCAAAATCGAGTAGAAGATGAAACAAAAGATGCAACAGTTTGGGTCTGGGAACCCTTCAAAACAGAATCAAGGCAGGGGCAGCCCCAACCCATAGAACAAAGGATAGAGAAAAGATGAGAAATCTCATGACAACTAGTCCAAGTCCCAAGAAAAGAAGGACAATGAGAAGATGAAGAAAGATATCGGGAAGTGGTGCGACATCCATAA
Organism: Picea mariana; assembly: GCA_032191745.1. Classification (NCBI taxonomy): domain Eukaryota; kingdom Viridiplantae; phylum Streptophyta; class Pinopsida; order Pinales; family Pinaceae; genus Picea; species Picea mariana. Next base: position 21,369 of record JASDQU010816526.1, read on the forward strand.
GAGCCCCTGGCATAACATTGCTGATTGCCACTCAAAGAAATCATTGGTGGCTGAGGTAAAATCCTATGAATCAGATGCGGGTTCCAAATCTAAGTCAGAACCATAAAAGGGGAGACATATTATTGACATAGAATCCAGTGCCACTATTGCTACCACCAAGATCCAACTGAGTGAACCTGATGAGCGAGAGGAAGGGGAGCGCCTCTTTCATTCATAGATGTGGTAAAAATCACTTCGCTGCACTTCATCGTTGATAGTGGTAGCTAGAAGAACCTCATCTCAGCAGAGGTAATTAAGCGGTTAGCCCTACCGACAATGCCATACACGCAACCCTATACCATCAGATGGCTCCGTCAAGGAAGCAATCTTCGAGTCAACCAATAGTGTTGCCTATCGTACGACATCAAGTCATTCAAAGATGAGGTATTGTGTGATGTTTCTCCCCTTGAAGTTTGTGATGTTATTTTGGGCCAACCTTATTAATGGAAACATCATGTTGTATATGCGTCTAGGCCTCGTAATGTTATTATTACTTTGAACAAGAAATTGTACAGGATACCTGAGGTAGTCCCACCTAGTGATATTTCCTTGATCTATGCTAAGTAATGCAGGAAGGTCATTTTTCAGACTGGGAATATTATCTTCTTCGTGATTCACTCTCAGAGTGAAAGAAAGGTTGCAACCACATCCATGGCCTTCGCGACCGACCTCTCCACGTAGCAGAAGAAAGTGGATAAGGTCATGGAAGAATACAATACATCTTCTCATCACCTACTGGGGTACCTATGCACTGTCAGGTCAAGCATCCCATCGATATGACCCTCGACGCACCGCTACCCAATGAGCCAGTCTATCGCCATTCTCTGCTAGAAAATGAGGAGATCAAGCGTCAGATCCAAGAACTGCTCCACAAGGGACACATCCGACCTACAAAAAGCGTTCAATGATCTGAAGCAACGCTTGTGATTTTCCCCAGTGCTTTCATTACCTGACCTGCAACAACCCTTTGAGATAGAGACAGATGCTTCAAACTATGCTGTGGGTGTAGTCATTACTTAACACGACCACCCCGTGGCTTATCATAGTGAGACACTATTAGATGCCATCTGTAAGTACCCTACTTACAATGAAGAAATGTACTTCATTGTGAAATTTTTCTTCCAGTGGAGGAATTACATTCTCGAGAATGAGACAATCATCCACACTTATCATAAACCATTGCAGTTCATGTAGACACAAGACAAATTGCATAATGACTGCCATCAGAAGTGGTCCACATATTTGCAGCAGTTCCACCTCAACATCAAGTATAAAACATGAAGTACCAACTGACTCGCTAATTGCCTCAACTGACCTCCATTCGCAACACTCAGAACAATGCTCGATTCTTGCGACCACGAGACCTCCAGATGGCCCCATCTCTATGAAAAATATCCCGACTTCGCCAACACCTACGAGATGTTGGGAATAAACACATTTGTTACTAATTTCCATCTTCAGGAAGGACTATTGTGCCATCTGGGCCATCTATACATTCCATCAAGAGAGAGAGTGAAGATGATTTGGGAAGCCCACTATAGTCGGGTGGTAAGACACTTTGACGTGGAAAATACAATGGAAATGTTGCAATGACATTTCTACTAGCTGAAACATTAACAGGATATTAGAAAGTATATCCGGTCCTGCACTACCTACGCTATTTCTAACCGACCATTAAGAAACAAGGCCTATACACTCCTCTTCCTACTCCTAGCAGGCCCTAGGAATCCATCTCAATGGACTACATGTTAGGCCTTCCATCCACCCAACGGGGAAATGAATGTGTTTTTGTGTTTGTTGATCGCTTGTGCAAGATGGCGATTCTGGTTGCTTGCAAGAAGAGCATGACAGTGGAGGCTATCGCCAAGCTCTTATTTGAACAAGTGGGGGTACACTTTGGGATCCCACAAATTGTTATCTCATATTGGGACAACCGGTTCCTCATCACATTCTGGTCGAGCCTCTGGTCACTGATGGACACCAAGCTCACCAAGTCCATTGCCTTCCAACCCCAGACAGATGGCCAAACTGAGGTCATCAACTAAATGATTGTGCACATTCTGCACATGTACAATTCCAAGCACCCCCACACCTGGGATGAGAGTCTTCCCTATGTTCAACACAACTGCAAAAAATCCATACATAGCTCAACCAACCACAACCCCTTTTAGGTGGGGTTGGGATTTCAATCATTGGGTCCCATGGATATTGCACCACCCCTTGTGGCCACCTAGGCGGACTCGTCGCATGCTCTAACTGGAGCTAACAAATCCACCCAATTCATTGAGTGAATCGAGCACATCCGCCAACATATTCAATATATTTTATACAAGTTCAATGCCAAGTACAAGCAACGCTATGATCAACACTGGGTGCCACACCAGTTTCAAGTGGGAGACAAAGTTTGGTTGCACTTGCAAAAAAAATGCCTTATAGGGCCTCATCGAAAGATTCGTCCACTCCATTATGGACCCTACACCATCACCAAGGTTGTGGGTGACAATGATTTTGAGCTCAACCTTCCCCCATTCCTTGGCTTGCACCCAATATTCAATGTGGACCTCCTTCAACCTTATTTTCCACCATTATTGGACACCTTAGAGATAACAAAACAATTGACACCAACAAAAATCAACCTTGATTGCATGGAACAAGCATCCACTGATCAGATCGTGGACACATAGGTCAAGGGTACTCGCCAACAAAGGATCCAACTTTATTGGGTTGTTAAAGCAGGACAATTCCTCCACCAGGGCAAGTGGCTCACCCGAGGCCAAATTCAATAGAAATTTCCTCATATGATGGGGGAACTCAACACAATGGATACCATTGATTCCTAATGGGGGAGTATTGATCTAGGAGGATCTCAGTGGCCACCCACCTTGTCCAAGTGGATCAAAACAGTTTTTTGACTACTATTTTTAGTAGTTTTTTAGTTCTCGAACTTTCGAGGCCATTTTGAGGGCCTAAACGATGTTTTTTCACGATAAGGAACCTGATTGATACCTTAAAGTTTTATTAATCCCCCTAAATGGAGCTCCTCGTCAATACCTTTCCAACGAGCTATCGTGCACCCTAAACAGAGATCGTATGCAAAAGTTACGACCCCGAGAAGTTGATGTACTAACTTACCCCAACGAAACCCACATGACTTTTGACGCTTCATCTCCTAGGGTTAGGTTTTTGGATGTATAAGGTTTTGGCATTTATGTTTATTATAAAAAGGCCTTCATATCCTCATTATACTCATCTTCATGCAAATGAACATAAACGTCACATCTCTTCTCAGGGATAAGTTGCCACCATTTCAGTCTGCATTTTACAGTTTTTAACATATTTCTTAATTAATAGAAGTCAAGTTTCGCTATATCTCTGTTATTTTTCACCGTGTCTCTATGTTAATATTATAAATCTGTGGTTTCATTTCGTTCCGCTCATAAATCTAGATCAACAACAAGCATTCCAAATTGTTTACAACGACACTAAGGTTACAATTTCTCCTTGTTACCAATTATATGCCCAAAATATAAACCCACTAAGATCATTCTCATGTCATCACCATTGCTTATGCTTTGCCTCTTCATCTAGACTTTGTCTTCTTTGTATTTTACCATTTATCTCCGTTCTACATTTGATGTTTTTTGTTAGATTAACTAATTCTAACCAGGAAACTATATTGAGTTACCTAGATTCAATACATTTCCTCCATTCCAATATAACCATTACAATGAGTTCCATCGATCCAAACTCAACCACACCGCCCTGAATAAGAATGCAGAACAATATTTGAATCCCGAAGGGCACGAGCTTGCCTTGCCTTGTGGCACTTTGATACCCATGATCCAAACATAGCTCCACTAGAAAATGCCCTACCGAGTACCCCAAATCCCGAATAAAAAGGATTGCATTGTCAAAATAAAATAAAACCATTCAACATTAGTAACTTCTCAGCTTTCATTCTACCATCTTGGGGATAAAGTGAGCTCACTCTCAACATCCTCGATGAGATCCTCCTCCTGTCCACATGCGATCCATTTCTCGATTGTCTCCCAGTCTGCTTCTTCCTGGCAGACCTTTATCCAGTGGTTGGTGAAGGCCTTCACATGCCTTCTGTAGGGGACATTCTCTGGAATTTTCTTGATTTCGTTGAGAGTTATTTCGTAGAGGGAAATCAACATTCCCCTCGCGTTGAGAACCGCTTTGAGGCCGACTATGCCTATGGTTTCCTTCACCAGAGAAACATCTTCAAACCCTCCACCAAAAGGTCTCCTGTTCGAGCCCCATTTCCCGTCGCCCTCATCTCTGAATTCGTCTCCGTAATTTGGTTCACCAACAGAGCAATTCCGGGGATCAGTGGATAACATCATCAACTCCTCCATCCATCGTTAGACCGTTTTCTATCGATGTTATCACCACCTCATCAAAGTGAGTTCGCCTGCCTAGTCTCCAACTGTTTTGAACCAAAACATAGAACAGTTAGACAACACCATAAATTATGGTCCTTGTTCTTCTTTGGCTTCCTGAATTCCTTGTTCTTCTTCGGCTTTCTGAATGCCTGTGCCTCTTAGAGACTTGGAAAAACTCTCTGCCACCGACTACCATTTTCGAGATGCTGCTCTCCACAATGTCCTTGGCTTTGGCCTCTCTCTCTGTTTTCAGTGGTTCGGCCTTCGATATAAGCAACAAAATGATAAGCAACGACCCTCTCTCCATTGGTGGCTTGATTCTTAAAGGCAGCCCAACCTCCTTCTCCTGGCTGTCACACCTCTCTTCAACGTTTCTCCTCCAACGAATACCATGCTCAGTGGGAGCACTACACACTTTAAATTTCCACACATGGATTTCATCCTCAACCCCTTACCATGAATTTCATCTTCAATTCTCAACTCTTCTCCATGAGATTTGAATCTATGATTTGATGGGACTAAATCTCACAAAAATCAATTGATTTCCCCATGAGATTTAAATCTATGATTTGATGGGACTAAATCTCACAAAAATCAATTGATTTAAATTAACATATGATAATTCAATAGAAAAACACCTACAATTCCTCTAATCTCTTTTTTCAACCTATGTTTCAACATATGATAACTCAATAAAAAAAACACCAACAATTCCTCTACTCTTTATTTTCAATGTGACACAAGTTTCAAATTCCACAAGATGCAACCAACACAATTATTCATACCCACATATTTAGCATGAAAATATTACAAAATGTGACACAAGTTTCAAATTCCACAAGCTCTAACCAATACAATTATTGATACCCACATATTTGGCATGAAGATGTTACACAAGGCAGCAACACAAATGTTGCTATTTTTAATGGTGGTCTAAAAACTCCAAAATATCTAAACTTCAAAAAAAGAATGCAAAAACAAACCAAACCTAATGAAGCTCTTCCAACAACTTCCCTTCATAATCCTAAAACGATGCCTTTACTCTTGAAAATCATGCTTCAAAATAACTCATTGCCAAAGAAGATCTCTTTGGGATTTCTTCCATATAATTAATTTTAAGACTCAAATCTCGAGTTTATTTCAATAACAACATTCAATTATGATTGCTTCATCGACACACCTCTTAATGAATCTCCTTCTCATCTTTTGATTCAATATGTTTTCTTTGTTCCTCCTTAGCAAATGATTCAATATGTTTTCTTTGTTCCTCAGTAAATGGTAGGTACAATTTATGATTCATAGATATCTCTATTAATTTCATGTTAATTCATATATCATTCAACAAATGTGTTTTTACCACTTATAAGCTATGTTACTGGATCCGTTTTCCATGGGGATGGATGGAAGGGATGGAAGAGGTTTTGTGGTCAGTCTACTAAACCATCACACACGAGTGTAATTGATTGATTGGAAGCCATGCTGCAATGTTGGTGTTGTACATCGTCTATGAGGTCCATAAGAGTAATTGCCCCATTAATGTCGCAATGTTGATGTTGTACATCGTCTATGAGGTCCATGAAAGTAACTGCCCCATTAACACCTGATAATCATGTGTGCCCATATATTAAAGTTATAAATTAAGCCATATGTGTACTAAAGTTAAAGTTATAATCATGTGTGCCTATATAGTTTATATTAAAGTTATAAATTAACTTTGTTGAAACATAAGTTTATTACTTAATTTATATGTTTTTATTTATATTTAAGTTTTATATATTATATGTTTATTATTTAACTTAAGTATAAAATAATTAATATTAAATTATTATTATTTATATATAAGAAGTTTATAATTTAACTTACATAAAATAGTTAATGTATTATATTAGTTATTTTTTAACGTCGATCCTGATTACGTGGCCTAATTTAATGAGGACATTGAGTGAGGACCAATAATCTCAACAATATAGTTGATCATGGACTTAACCTTCAGACCTCTTACATTATAACCACACCACTCATCCACTGGAGCTAACACATCACTCTATATTATATTCATTCAACTTCTCGATGAAGTCCCCCTGAATGTAAAATTTCTGGTTTCTAAGAAACTCCCAGAGTCTACAACCAATATAGTCCACTCATAGAGTATCCAACCAACACATAGCTCACTACTACAAGTGATTACCAACTCTATAACAAAGTCTACAAATAACATGGTCCACTTATAGAGTATCCAACCAACACATGGCCTACTCCTCCAAGTGTTGAATACCTCCACAATAAAGGCTACTACACTATACCAACAAGTTATCCGAATCATCATGGACACATGGTAAAGGGGTATGCATGCTTATATCGGTCTTACAACGATATGCCTTTTACATGTTACATAGACAAGGTTACATACATTACATACTCCATCACATGGAGATACCCGGTACAATCTTAAAATTTTCAAGGACCAATACATCAGATCAAAACATGACACCATAAACATGCTACAAATACAAAGTGTGATTCACATTACCATATGGTCAAGTTTGTTTTTTTTCCAGACAATTCACAAACTTTTATCTTATTTGTCCACTGTTAACCCCTAACCTAGGGATAACTAAGGAGATCACATCTCGAGGCCCATATGTCCTAGACATGGAGTGCTGAGAGTCAAACGACTTGAGCATAGCCCCAGAGGGCCCCTCTTTTCTTCAGTGCAGTCCATGTATCACTAGCAGCAGTATCCATCACACCACCATGGTTCCGAAGTAGCGGTGAGTCTTGCTCCATGAGGTAATGAGTCTGGGTATCATGGTATGTATCACTTTGATTTTTGAAGCACTTGAACATGTTGTATTGAATCCTCCTTCATTTCATGATGTTTGCTTGGAAATTATGCTTTTTTCCTCGTTCATACTTGGAAGGGTGACATGGTGCCATAGTAAGTTGATTTTACTTTAGGATGGGTTGCTATTATCTGTGAAAAGTTATCATCCGTTCCCTCCATACTTACCACTTTCCATCTTTATTCCTTTCATCTCCCCTATCCTTGTTTGGGCATTGGGATTGGCTACACTAGGAACAATTGTACCTTACCTCATGGGAAGAAGGGGCTAAATCCCCAGAGGTTAAAAGTAGTTGGAAAGAGTTAAAAGACAATGTTGAAACCTTCAAGATGCTTCGCCCAGGGATCCCCGAGAAAGGGATCCCTGAGAAAGCAATGAAAAGATTCTCAGTAAGAAAAGGGGACCCATTAGATAACATAAACATTCAAGGTACTAGTTGATGGATAGGAGGTCTCATAATGAGTTGACCTATTATGACCATGGGTATGTAGTGATATGATACTACCACCTATCTAGTCACCAAGCTAGGGTAGTGGCTCTTGGTGGCATAGACAAGAGAAAGGGTGTCTCATCACGAGCTAGCCTTCTCATTTCCGTGAAATGTTTGTGGATAATGTTGTTACCTCTGGTCATCAAGCCAGAACAATGACCCTCAACTATTTCCTTGAATCACAAGAGCAAAAGATCAAAAGAAATAAAGCTAAGAGTAAAAGGCAATGAATTGGCTAGGAAACAATTGCATTTATGAAAAGGTGCAACTTGCCCACTACAAAGGCACCCACATGTAAGACTCTACATTTCCATGTTATTACATGCACCCAATGCCCAAATATTTACCCCATGCAACCTCATACACTTACATGACTTGGACTAGATCTCACTTGGGAAGCACCCCAAACTTAAGATAGGTTAGCTCAATAGGACACCCTGAGACCTTCTCCAAACCCAACTTGTCAAATTGCATAACATCTTTGAGCATTTGTCTGGGTTAAGGGGGGTTTGATGTACATGTTTGGGTAATTTAATTATTGGATGTGATTTACAAGCTCTGATCCCTGTGACTTATGAACCCCTGGAGGGTGTAGTTGTTGTTGCTGCAGGACCTTGCTCGGTGGACAGGTACACATAAGGGAATGATTAGCTCGGACCTTCATGGGCACTTAAAGCCCACAGATGGATGCTGAAACCCCAGCTAGGGGTAAGAAGAGATTGAAAACTTGCACATAGAAAAAGAAGGGCATTGCCTTTGGAGGCACCCTGACAAAC
>JASDQU010816527.1:8961-19264 GCA_032191745.1 Picea mariana
CCAAGAGAATACACTTGGTCGAATATAGTTCTTGTCTAATAATTCTTGAATTTTCCATTTTAGTTCATTTAGTTTTAGGACATTCATTCGATATGGATTTTTTGAGAATGGTAGTGCACTTGGTACTAAATCTATAGAGAAATATATCTCATGTTGATGAGGTAGTCTTGTATTATAGGAAAATTTTCTATATCCTTTTTACCTTCTTCTTTTCCATTATCAATCACATGAACTGAAATTACTTTGCATCCTTTTCAGATACATATTTTTATTTGTAAAGCTGAAATTTTGCTAACACTAATGGCTCTTGGTATCCATTTTATTTTAATGACATTATCATTATTATCCAAATAGGTAAATGTTTTGTCATAGAAATTTAGTACTACCTCATTCCTTTATAACCATTCCATGACAATTAGTACATCATAAGATCCTAATTGTAAAACATTCAAAACTATTTCAGTCTTAAAATTACTCATACTAATTTCACAACATTTAACATAATCTGAAACTTTTCTTTTTGTCCCTGTAGGAAGTTGTACTAACCAGGGGTTTTCAAATTTATCTTTTTGTAGCTTACATACTTCCACTATTTTAGGTGAGACATAACTCAAGCTAGCACCTGGATCAATCAAGATAGAAATTGGTTTAATGTTAATCATACCTTCTACTTCCCCTATGGAAGATTGGTGATCTTCTTCTCTGTTTTCCAAGGCCGCGTTAATCCTTGGAGTGTTTTTTTCCATCTCGCCAACTGTTGTTGCTTCACCAACTATATGGATATTGTTGTTATGCTTCTTCATGTGAGGAAAATCTTTGAAATAATGTGTTTCTCCACATTCCCGGCATTTTACTGGTTCCCTTTGAGCGATATTTTTATTATAAAATGGTGATGTTCTTACATCTTTGTTTTCAAGTAGGTTATAAGATTTATTACCCTTATAATTATTTCCCTGAAAGTTCTTAATAGGATTCTTATTAAAGAATTTTCTCCCGTTCCTTCAAGGATCAAACCTTTCAACCTTTTTTCCTTTCCAATTTTTATCATTTTCATTTTGATTCGTATATTGTTCAAAACACAGTTTGTACTTACGCATAACTTCTTCTAGGGTTTTAAGATTGTCAAACTCAATCCTATCTTTATATGAAATAGGTAAAAAACTCAAAAAACGTTGTATTTTTTGTTTATCCTCAACTATATAAGGTACATAGCATAATAGACTTAGAAATTTACTCCAAAAATCTTTCATATTTAGGTTTCCTTGTTTTAACTCATAGAATTATTTTTCTTTTTCTTCATAATATTGTTCTTACAGGTATTTTTTTCTTAAAATATCTTTTAAAGGTCTTCCATATGATCTTACATTCCTTAATGTTCTTTATCCTTTTAATATCTTGCCACCATATACATGCTTTTCCAATTAGATTATAGATGGACATCATTGCTTTAAGTTCACCTGAGCAATTATATATCTAGAAATACTTTTTCATTCTGGATATCCAGTTTTCAGCCTCTTTTTCGGTTTCCAATTCACCGTTAAATATTGGGGGTTTAATCTTCTTAAATTCTCCCACAATTTCATCATGATGCTTACTTTTTTTCTTATTTTTTCGTTTCTCCTCCGCACTGTCCTCACTTGAAATTTTAGTTTTCTTCTCACTACTTTCAGTTTCATTATAAACAAACTATGTTTCTCCTTTAGTATTTTCCAGTTTTCTAGCTTTTTTTCTTATGTAGATTATTTTTTGAATTACTAGAATTTTGTCCCTTATTTCAATCAAAATTTTGATCAAATAGTTTATTTAGAAATATTGCTTCGAGTTCTTCTTTTGTTTTTAGAATTTGTTCATTGAGTTCTCACTACTTTCAATTTCATTATAAACAAACAATGTTTTTGTTTTAGTATTTTCCTATTTTCTAGTTTTTTTTCTTATGTAGATTAGTTTTTGAATTACTAGAATTTTGTCCCTTATTTCAGTCAAAATTTTGATCAAATAGTTTATTTAGAAATATTGCATTGAGTTCTTCTTTTGTTTTTAGAATTTGTTTATTACTCTCTCTAAAAGTTTACAATTATGCTCTTAAAATTTTTATGGTTTGAATCAATTTGGATTGTTTGTTATCCCTGCTTTCCTTCATATCCACCCAAATATTTCCATCACCAATATTTCCTTGTTCAATCTTTTCTGCGAATTTTGATGTGATCCTTCCTCTAGTGGAATAGGAATTTATGTCATCTTACCTACAATAATAACGGGTTTTCTTCCTAGAAGTAAGAAGAAAACTAACATTTATAAATTATTATATTATATACCTTAAACACACACACACATATATATATATATATTCCCTTGTGAATTCCCTTGTGAACCCGTTATAGGCCTAGTGTTGTTCCTAATGCTATGATACCATTTGTAACAACTCCTAAAATAAACTGGAATTTTACCATAAAAAAAAAATCATTTTGTTGTTCCTGCATCTAGTATAAATTTCTTAGTAAGACGTAAGGTACTACGTACTCAAATCTCATATCACCCCATGGGAAAAACATATCATTAATCGGTAATAAGATGACTTGTCTATGATCAACCTAAGTATTACCTTTGTATTAATTGAAGCGTCACATCGTGATATCCCATGTATTTGTAGCTTGAGAAGTGATGGCCAAGTGTCTTATTATTAGGAACTATCCGGCCTCCGGATTATTCCGACCCTGACCAAGGGTTTCGATCATTTACACTTTGTTGTTTGTTCCAAAACCTCAACTCATCCTCCTACGACTAAACCATGTTAATAGCCTCGACTCGACCTCCTACGACTAAACCCTATTCATATCCTCAACTCAGCCTCATGCTAATAAACCATGTTAATCTTTCCTCCTAGTAAATACACTTTGGGATTAGTTCTTCCTGGAACATGTACAAGGTTTTGGTCTTATACAAATTTACTTCCTTTATGAAATTCCATTGAACAAGGTAACTTAATTTCCAGATACATATTTTATTGGGTTATGGCAATTTTGTTTCATTTTAGCTTATCTGCTATCGTCTGGTTCTTCTCTAAGAATTTGTTGGTCATTGTAAAAATGTGGGTCCTTGCATGCATACCTTCCCGAGCTTGGACAAGGGATTTTAAACTTGGGTTGTCTCGTGGTTTTAATGAAAAGTTACTAATTGTTTTCACCCAACTTTTCATTATTTTGATAAATTCCTTTCAGGTTTTTTCTAGTTTATTTATCCTATTAAGCTCTGTGTAGAAGTTGGGAATTATTTAGACAGATAACAGGGGGTTTCTGTTTTTTCTTTTTGAGTATTCACCCTAGTGGGATTTCATTTCCCATACTCGGTTTATATACAGTAGATTGAGGTTCTTTAATCGATTATCATTCTAATGATGGGCCCTTGGTTTATTTCTGGAGGGTACCCATCAGACTTTGAAGCCGTTTTTACCATTTTTGTTGGGGTGGAAAGCTATCATTATCTTTACCAATAGGATTTCTGTCGGGTAAAAAACTTGTTATATCGCCTTTGCGCAGTTGCAATTATTTGCGCCTTCAATCTATTTTTTTTCTTCCTAACATATGTTTACAAGGCTTAGGTTGGGTCTACTACACACGCCTCTTTTCCTGTTTACTACAAGTTTTATTCGGGAATATACCGATGGTAATTTTGTTAAATTTAGTAGTTTATGATACTTTCCCGCTACCTAATTTATTTAAATCAAATGTTTACTGTAATTTTTCCTTGATTGCAGCGTATTTGCGAGAGGGTGCTTTGGGTTGGTGGAACGATTTTACCTGGGAAAGGTAATTCAGGTTCTGATGTATTTTATATCCATAGTGTTGACTGGTAATAGCGATTTGTGGGTGGAAAATGGAGTCGTTGTACCAGGATCCCAGGAGAGTCCATTATCTATGTTCGATATATATCGTTCTTATAAACGAGAGCTCTTTTCCTCTATTTAGTAATATATAGAGAGAGAGAAACAATGGTTCTCTTTCTTCATTATAGGAGGTATGTATCATTATGATAAAACGAGGGTTATTATCTCTATTTAATATATATATAGTTTGGTGAAATGAAGGTTTTATTCCTTTGTTCAAAATAATATTTATCATTTGGTAAAATGAAGGTTTTATAACTCTGTTTAAAATAATAATTTAACAGTGGAAGAGAACCATCGTTTCGACAAAATAGTATATATATATATATATTATTTTCCTATGTTTATGATTAATATTTTAATTTTCTAAATTCCATTAGTTAATGAAAATATGTCATAATCTTCATTTAAATTTACCATTGAATATAAAAGTGGTTGAATCTATCTTACAAAATGAACAAACGTTTTTGATTTACAACAGGAATATATCTAACTAATATAAATAGTTTTGATGTTTAGAATAACACTTGCATATCATAATATCATTACTAAGGTATGCATAATGAATTTTACTACTTGTAATTTTACTAAGGTAACAACCTTCTTCCTTATCACTCCCGAGCTAAGTTTTATGATCCAAAAGGAGGAATGACCACTATGACTGCCTTGCAGAAAAACCAAGAACACAATTTCTGACTTTCCCTTTCCAAGTTCTCACATACACATAATGACATCCCATTCTCTTTGTGCACCCATTATTTATTTGTTCCTAGGTCTTTTGACACATGTACGAGTATCCTGAGCTTTGACCACTTGTCAATATTTAATCCCACACTTGTCTTTTATGATTTCCACTTAAATGGCTCTATCGCTTGTCTCTTTATGCTTCCACTGGTCATTCCTCTAAATGGATCAGCAACTTCCTCTTTTAGCAGTCTTACTCAACGTGCCCTTTTTATTAAAATAGAATAAACATTGTTTTTCTATGGGGTGAATGTTTATAGTTCGATCATTGTAGAAAAATATATTTTTATAATAGGATCGCATAGTCTAAATATTCTAAGTTCTTGACTTTCAGAAATTATCACTAGAATTGACCAACACAATTGTTGAAAAATCACAATTTTTCAGTGCTTAAATTGTATTTTTGAATGTATAAATTGGTTCAGTGCCTCAAAAACCAAAGGATACCCAAAATATATGCTCTCAATCAATAAAATCTCTCTCGTTCCATTGCGTCGATAGACATAAATAACTATATTACCATTGCGGTGGAGGAAAAAGTATGGATTCACTACATTCACTCCTGAATTGTAGAGTTGTCAAGTGTGCATCATCCTTAAATAGCTAATAAAACTTTTCAAAAACCCATAATGTTGGAGATGAATTGATGAATGATACTCGAGAGGAGAAATCAAAGTTGTAGTTGATGGAGGTGAGGGACGAAATTGGGCATGGGGTGGATGGAGGCAAGGGATGGTGAAGAACCACGTCCATTTAATACGCGTGTCTTTGCGTGCTGTAAGTGAGTAGTTTTTGGTTACAACGATACCTATAGAAATAAAACACACGTCTTCGTGCGAAGTGAGTGCGTTTTCTGTTATATTTCTTTTTTCATGGAAAGATGACCCATGACATTTATAAATATCAACATATCTGTGTGCAAACTTTGTTTGATACTCAACCTCCCCAAACTGGACGCTATATACAGACTAAGCATCGTAGACACTGGACATGGATTACACATAGATTTACACGACACAATAGAAAGATTAAAATCCCAAATTTTAGACTATTAAGATTTTAAATTTTCTATTACCCAATGACCATTTGTTTTGACAAATATTATTACTCAATGGCCATTTGTTTAAATTTTCTATTACCCAATGGCCATTTTTTTTACAAAGATTATGATTCCAAAGCCACTAAATCTATCTGATTGCTTTGTTTAGAAATTCATTCTTGTGTTGCCAACATTCTAAATGTGGAACCCAACATTCGAAATGTAGAGCCCAATTAAAAACATTCAAAATTCTTAGCCCAACATATATTCTTGGTTGCCTACGTATAATTACGTTGATAGTATGGCATATGCTCCGACTATTTTTCATAGTCACAATAAATTAAAGGCTGAGATTTCAACCATTATCTTTCTTGCATGACAAAGCATGTTTGTTCATCATTAAAAATGGTGATTAACATGATTAGCATAATAAACCCTTTTTATTTATTACTCCGAAGTTTTTTACTGTAAGTAGAATGTGTTTAAGTTTTTAACTAAGTATTACTGAGTGCCTGGTGTCATCAACTTCCAATTCTTTACTGATGCATGGGGCTTACCAGGTAAACAACTTCTTTACCACATGGCCAATTATATAGGCTTCTATTTCTTTACCACTTTATCACCACTAACTATACCAAGATTTTTTTTAATGCGACATGTTTCCTCATCTAAATGGTGCTATGGCTGTGTGGTAATATGTGATGTTGGTAGAAGAAAAGGAACACAGATAATAACACACAAAAATTGATTTATTACTTGATGAAATGGTTAATGTTGCCTCGTTTTTATAGAGGTCATGGAAGGATCCCAAAGATCCAGAGAATTCTCGAAGTGGTTGGAGTGTCGGTGGGAGATATGGCAGTGGAGGAACAGTAACAAGAGATGGTTGATGGAAGGTTTGATTTTAATGATTTACGTAGAAATTAAATCATCCAACACTCCCCCCCAATTTCTACTACTAATTACATCAATATTTATAATGCCCAGAGATTCTCTCAAATACTCAAATTGGTCTTGTGCTAAATCCTTTGTAAATATGTCTGTAAGTTGCTCCTTTCATCTACAATGTTGTAGGATGAGTTCTCCATTGTTAACAAGTTCTCGAATGAAGTGATATCTCGTGTCAATATGATTTGTCCTCTTGTGAAAAACATGATTCTTTGATAGTGAAATGGTGGACTTGTTGTCACAATAGATTGTAGTAGGCTCCTCTTGATTATGCATTAGATCCTTCAATCTTCTTTGCATCCAAACTGCTTGACATGTTGTTGATGTACCTGCTACATACTTTTCTTCTGTTGATGAAATTGTCACTGTTGGTTTCTTATTTAATGCCCATGCAACAACTCATGTTCTAAGATGAAATGCATATCCAAATGTGCTCTTTCTGTCATCAATACTTCATGTAAAATCATTATCTGTGTATCCAACCAACTGCAAATTATTTGAAGTCGAATACAGTATGCCATGATTCATAGTTCCTGCAATGTATCTTAATAACATTTTTCCTTCTTGCTAATGTGAATTCTTCAGTGTGTCCATGAATATAGAAATCAAATTAACTCCATACATTCTATCTGGCCTAGTCGCTTTGAGATACATCAAACTTCCAACCAATTTTTTGAATATGGTTGAATCAAAATCCATCTCATTTTGTTCTCTACTTAGTTTTGTGCCAATTTCCACAAGTGTAGAAATTGGACTACAGTTTATCATTCTAAACCTTTTTAAGACATCTTTTTCATATTTACTTTGGCAAATGAAAATGCCTTTATCATTTTGTGTGACTTCAATGCCAAGAAAATATTTCATTAACCCCAAGTTTGTCATCTCAAATTCCTTCTTCATTGTTGATTTAAACATATCAATAGAGAGATTACCTATATAGATCAAATCATCAACATATATGCAAACAATCAAGATCTGACCTTGTTCATTGACTTTGGTGTACGGTGTAGGCTTGCTAGTGCTTCTTATGAATTCATTTTTTATCATGTATGAATCTATCCTGCTATACCAAGCCCTTGGTGCTTGCTTCAATCCATAAAGTGCCTTCTTCAACTTGTAATATTTGTCTTCTTGTCCTTTTACTTCATATCCTGGTGGTTGCTTCACATAGACTTCTTCTTCTAAATATCCATTCAAGAAGGCGGGTTTGACATCCATTTGATAAACTTTCCAATTGTGTTGAGCTGCAATAGCTAGTACCATCCTAATTATATCAAGTCTTGCTACAGGTGCAAATGTTTCATTGTAATAAACTCCATAGTCTTGTGAAAATCCTTTAGCTACTAATCTTTCCTTATATTTGTCAACTTCTCCATTTTCCTTATATTTAGTTTTGTACACCCATTTCACACCTATGCATTATTTCTCCTTAGGTAAATCAACTAGATCCCATGTATCATTTTTCTTAATAGATTCCATTTCTTCATTCATTGCATTAATCCAATGTTCTTCCTTAATTGCAGCCTCAAAATATATAGAATCTTGAGTAAATAGAGAAAAATTGAATTGAAAATATATCTTATCTCCTTGATCATATATTTCTTGCAAGCTTCTAGTCTTTTTTCCTCTTAATCTTTATCTTAATGATTCAAGTGTATGATTTGAGTCATAACTTATTTATGGAATTGATGTCTCTCTTTGCTCAACTTCCCTTTGTGGGTTTTCTTCTTGTGGAATTCTTGATGGTATTCCTCCTTGCTCATTTGATTGTTCTCCTAGACCTTTTTCTCTTTGTTCTTCATATGGTATTGTTGTACCTGTAATTGTCTTGTCTATATTGACATCCCATGATTATTCCTCTTTGAATACAACATCTCTACTTACAATGACTTTATTGGTTATAGGATTAAACAACTTATATTCCTTAGGTTGTTCATCATAACCAATAAAGATGCATTTTTCACTTTTATCATCCAATTTACTCTTTGTTTGTTTAGGAACATGTGCATATGCAATGAAACCAAATACTTTAAAATGAGAAACACTATGATGCTTACCATTCCATGCTTGTTGAGTAACCATGTCCCTCACAATATTTGTTGGACTCCTATTCAATATATAAATTGCACAAGTTATTTCTTCAGCCCAATATTCATTAGATAGATTTGTGCCTTTCAACATGCTTCTTGTCATCTCCATTATTGTGTGATTATTTCGTTCTGCAACACCATTATGTTGAGGTGTGTAGCTAGTAGTGAACTTCTTCTTTATTCCATTATACCTACAATACTCCAAAAACTCATTTGACTTGTATTTTTCTCCTCTATCTGATCTCAATATCTTAATGGATATACCACTATGTTTCTCAACCAATGCCTTGAATTCCTTAAACTTGTCAAATGTTTCAAATTTGTGTTTGAGGAAGTACACCCATGTTTTTCTATTATAATCATCAATGAATGTTAGAAAGTATATGTTCCCCCATAATGATGGTGTTTGCATTGGACCACATAAATCTGTATGCACAATTTCTAAAGGTGCCCAAGCTCTATATGACATTTCTTTTGGAAATATTTTCCTATGTTGTTTGCCCAAAATGCAACTTTCACATGAACTCATTGGTGCTTGAATAGGCGGTAAATCTCTTACCATTTCATTTATTTGCAACAAAAGCAATCCCTTAAAGTTTAGATGGCCATACCTCAAGTGCCATATCCATGCTTGATATTGACTTGATGCCTTGAAACTTGCTCCAATATTCTCCATCATTTCACTTTTCGTGTGAAGTGGGAACATTCTATTGTTAGACATTTTAATCTTTGCAATCACCATTTTACTAGGAGGAATATCAAATATAGTGCATACATTATTCTCAAAAGAAACTCTATAACCCTTTTGAGTAAGTTGTCCCACACTTATGAGATTATGCTTCAAACTAGGCACAAAATAAACATCGGGAATATTTTTCTTTCCACTATTTGTTATTACATTGATTGCACCTTTTCCCATGACTTCTACAATATTATCATTACCCAATTTAATTTGTTCTTTAACTAATGTATCCAAATCCTCAAACAACGCTTTATTTCCAGTCATATGGTTACTATAACCACTATCAAGAAACTAAATGTTACTTGCATTTTCTTGAGCTACATCACATGTAATAAACAATGTCTCAGAACGACTCTCAGAGAAATGTGCATTATGCTTTATCATATCTTCTTGTTTATTTTGGCATTCATTTGCAAAGTGAACATACTTCTTTTAGTAATAAAATTGAATTTTCTATTTTTCATTCCTTTTTGATATCTGATTGTGATTACATTCCCTTGAGCTAAAACTTTGATTTCTCCTTCGTCCTGGGTCTTGATTCTTTCTTTCTTCTCTTTGAAAATTGTTACTTCCTCTTCCTCTTCCTCTAAATTCTAGATTTCTTATTCCTCTGCCTCTGCCAAATGTCATTTGTGTTTTGAATGCATGCTCCAATGAGGTATTTGCATTCATGTTCAACCTATCTTCATAATTTTTATAGGAGCCAACCAACTCATCCATAGAATATGTAGTCAAATATTTAGATTCTTCAATTACCACAACAATTGCATCAAATTTTCAAGGAAACTTCTTAAAAAAAATTCTACAACCATTTGATATGTTAGCTCATCACCATTTTTTCTTATTTGATTAACCAA
>JASDQU010816528.1:13577-27230 GCA_032191745.1 Picea mariana
TGAAAGCCATTAGAAAGCGGCTAAAAGGATACTTCGCTATGTTCGTGGTACAGTTCAGTTTGGGATACATTACAGTTCAGGGGGGACTCCCTTATTGGTTGGTTTCACTGATTTAGATTGGGCTGGCGACCCCGATGATCGGAAGTCTACTGCAGGTCATGTTTTTAGCCTTGGTTCAGGACCTGTCACTTGGGCCTGTAAGAAACAATATAAAGAACATCTGACCCGACCATCTATCTTGACTTGAAACATGAGAGGACCCGATATGCATAGATGATGACCTCCCAGACGCACATCTATTTAGAGTTGAAGATGCCCCAAAATATATGGAGGATATAACAAACTTTTTGGAAGACAAAAAATCTCTAAAGGATTTTACAGCAAATAAAAAAAGGTGTTATCCCTAAAAGCAACACCATTCACCATTATAAATGGATATCCATACAAAATGAGACTCGATGACATCCTAAGGAGATGTGCTCTTGAGCATGAATGAGAAGAAATTATTAAAGAGTCCCATGCAAGGACAACTGGTGGTCACTTCCAGGTCGACACGATATCTCGGAAAATACTTCAGTCGGGTCTGTGGTGGCCGACTTTACATAAAGACTGTCGAGATCAGGTTAGGAAATGTGATAGTTGTCAAAGGCCCGAACGACCTCTATGGAAGAACGAAATTCCACTAATATCAATGAACTCCAATCAAGCATTTGAAATCTAGGCTATTGACTTTATTGGTCCCTTTCCTCAGAGAAAAAAATTAACTGGCAAAAAATACATTATTACTGTAGTAGAATATGTGACCAAATGGGCAGAAGTCAAACTGGTTGAATCATGCACCAAAGGAGTTGTGGAGAAATTAATTTATTAGAACATAATCACAAGGTTTGGATTCCCACTTACACTAATTAGTGACCATGCAACACACTTCATAAATGAAAAAGTCCAAATCCTGCTAAAGAAGTTTTTGATCGACCATAGACGAACAACCGCATATCATCCCCAAGCAAATGGGGCAGTCGAATCATTTAATAAAACACTGCATAAAGGACTCACCAAAATCTGTGGTATCGACAAAAATGGTTGGGATAATAAAATTCTTGCACTCTTATGGGTGTATAGATCTGCTTACAAACAAACAACTGGACAAACTCCCTTCAATTTATTCTATTGGAAAGAAGTCGTTATTCCTTTACATATTTGGTCCAACTCTGACAGGATAGCAACTATGGCTAAATTTGACCAAGGTAGAAGCATGAACGATCAATTGTACCAATTAAATAATCTAGAGGGAGGAATATTAATTGCAATACACCATTAGGAAGTGAAAAAACAACTACAAAAAGCATGGCACGATCATCATCTAAAGAAAAAGGACAACAAAAATGGAGATTCGGTCCTGCTATATGAAAGTTGAATAAAAGTAAAACTAAGAAAACTAGAGACAACATGGCTTGGACCGTATGTTGTCGAAGACATTCGACCAACCAGAGCAGTTCAACTTTGAGACTTATTAGGGCATCCATTCAAGAAAGTAATTAATGGAGCCCAGTTAAAAAAGTATTATACATAGAAGAGGAGAAACCTTATTGGAAAATTTTAGCAGGAAAAATGCCAACAAGGGCCGACCAGAGTTGGGAAGGTAAACCTAACAGTCTGGTCGAAGTCAAAAAAATATAGACTAATCACATCCTTAAGGAAATAAAACTTTCTTATACTAATAAACCAAAGTCAATTATAAAATTCAGGTATATAAATGTAGGTATAAGAAACCACTAGGAAAGAAAGATGAGTATTAAAGAACTTTCAAAGCCTCAAAGAAAAACAACAAAATTATAATGGAGAGAGAAAGAAGCCCCTGGTCGAGCCATATACTAAGCAGAAGAAGACATGATCGACGCACCACTCCATCTCCTGACTTAAGAGAAATCCATCTGAAAATACATTCAAGCGATTGAGACAAATATCAATCAAGAAAGTAAGAGTCAAGCGAGCCTGGTTCAAGTGAGGATGGTTATCATACAAGCGCAGGGAAGTACAAAAAAACAGAGGAGAGAACTAACTATCAAGAACATCAACTAGGTAGATCCAACAACAACAAACCCGTTGACTCAAGATAAATAGTCGTTCAATTCATATACTGACCACAAATCAATAGAAGAGATATACTCGACCGCACACAAGAAAATACCGCCCACAAAAAAATCGACTCTAGAGAAGGCGATGCAATTAAGGCATATCAATAAAGGACCGACAAGAAGGAAAAAAACATTAATGATCGATGTGACAGAGACGACAGTTGTGCAGCCACTAACATAAACTTGGCTCAACTCACCACAAACGCCAATTCAACATTAACATGAAAATCGCCTCGCATGAACTCGCCAACTCATCAACAATCATGGTTAAGACCCGTACTCCCACGAAGCACTGGGCGTGGACAAACAATATCTTTCTTTAAGATCAGAAATATTTTGTCAACGTACAACAATGCAATAAATATCATATCGACGAGAGTCAACTCGATAGCACAAGACAATGTTCATCATAAGCATGCAATTCCATGCAAATACGCAATCTGATAAGATGCATCCACGTGCGAGACGTCCTGCTACCCTATCATTTACCTTCAAATGCATGAAACTAGACTCTATAATAAATCAGAGTAAGAGGAAAGCGAAAAAATCCATTTTGCACATATTTAAGTTTGTAAACATCGACCATGGGGTCGATGAGCATAACAGATGATAACCCTCCTAAATTAGACCCTCATAATCCAGAAGTTGCTCAGCCATCGTGGTTACAGACGTCAGAAGAAGAGATTCACTCTCACACAAATGAAGTGGTGTCCCCCTGTGGTTTCATCCACTTAATTTTCAACACATGGGGAGCACTCGTGAACAATCCCTAAGATTGGAAGTCACAGTCCAGTTCAGGTTACTTCGATAGAACGTGGAAAGAAAATGTCAAAAGATTGTTTCAAGTAACATATTTTTGTGGAAAGAAAAGTTTACTGTGGAATCAAAATTAGGGATGATGTCAAATTTGGGTATTCAAAGGAGTGAAAAGAGATAGATAGTAAATAACATTTGGCAAGGCTACATAAATTCTTCAAGCATCAAATGATTGTGGCTAAAAGCAATTCTACCTTCTTTCTTCCTAGCATTTCTATTTGTAAACAATTAATGTAAACAAAGATTTTGTTTTACTCCCCTCTTGCTTGAGATGAGCAAGGAATTGAGGTGGGGGGATATGTTGTAACGGCTAGTCGACTCTATTGACTAGACCCAACAGTCGACCAAGAGACAGTTAGTCGACTGTCGAAGTTGGAATTATAAGTCGATCAAAGTCTCTCTTAACCGACTGACCCGGATAGTTAAGTAGTTACAACTACTTGGAAACTGAACATATAGGTATAAACAAACAACCTCTATGAGAAAGATTGCATCTATTGTGTTGTATTGACATATAATATAATAAAGTGTTGTTCCTTGGGATTCGACTAGTGTTTGTATGTCTCTATCTATATGTATATGAATCTATGCTTGCTTATTTGTTGGACTACTGGTAACAATCCTCTACTTCTCCCTAGATTACAACACTAACCATAAAATTAGAATTTGTAATTAAAAGGTTGATTAATCCATCGATTCCAATAAGGGGGACGCCTATCAGTGTAATTAATATTAAAATAAATAAATAAATAAAAATAAAAACATTTTGTGATACGCTAACTAGGAGTTTTATTAAAATATTGTGCTTATGCTACAAAATAAAATAATAAAATTCATTGATATGTCTTTGAAAATAAATATAATCTCATGCCTCTTTTTACCTTTGGATCTCTTTTGTGGTTTATCTTTATTTCTGATTAAGGAAAAAAATATAATTATTCTTCTATTTAGATAATGAAAGTCCTCTGGTTCATTATTTTAATCTATTTTATGCTCATCTTTATCGCGGGGTAAAGAAGATTGCATGCGTTATTTATTCTAATATTCCAAGCGTGACTCGAGAGATAAAGAAAATTCTTTGTCTTTCATCTTTATTCAAATTGGAGAGGTTAGAAAATTCCATGAAAACCGACCATGACTTTGCAACACAATATAAGCATCTCAATTGAATGAATTAGCACCACTACAAGTAGTTTTCAATATTATGCATGAGATAGCAGTTAGGAATGCTTTGGAATCAATGCTCCAATTTTTTCTTCCTTACTAGCTAGCTTAAGGCTTTCATACTGTTAGTATTTCTTGAGGAGTCAATTGAATTGAAGGGGAAGTTATTGTTATTCAAGAAAACCATGGTCAAACATTAAGATGAGGGTCAAGGTGTAAATTCGACGGACACTTCTACTCACCAATTCATTTTTTTATAACGGTTTTCTTTTTTAAATTGCTCTTCACATGATGTTTTATATTCATTTTTTCCCGTCATTTAAATATTATGTATTAGACGTGTTTTTGTTAACCTTTTTCATGAATACAAGATGATAATTTCTAATACCCTCATACAATCACAATTTCCAAGAGTTCAAACAATAAAAGCATGGCAATGCTCACATAAGAAAACATAAACTGCAATTGTAATTTTATACCAAATATCCATTAGCCTTACTTCTCTGGGTGATTTTATGCGTGCGTTGGGAAGAAATCTTGAATCCCCATATTTTCTTCTGTCTCAACCTTCAATTTTCAAAGTGTAGGATTGCATGATGTGATGGGTACATGGTTTTTCCAAAATGTCCAAAAATCCATTGTGGATGCAATATGTTTGATGGGATTTATAACCCCGGATATGTTCTTCCCTCTCATTCTTCAAGCTTAAGCCTATGTCATTGTATGATGAAATCATCCATGGAGATGGACTTTTTCTAGCACGCCCAAAGGCCCCTCGTGACTGGTGAGCATGCTACGTAGCCTGTGTGATAAGATTTATAACTAGATGGCAACAAGTTGTAACTTTATGCTTTACAGGTTTACATGACAAATTGACTTTCTAATTCTCATAATTGTTATTTATCTTGGGGGTCGAGACTCAAGATTGCATGATGCAATCAACGATGGAGATGGTATTTTCCTAGCATGCCTAAAGACCCATTGTGAGTGTGACTCATGAAACACACTCCTATGCTATAGGATGTATAACCTATTAACTAGCATGGCAATGTTCTAATTATATACGAGAAATAAATATATTAATGATGATGGTTAACATCCACTAAGACCAAAATTGGTCTATCGGACCTTAAGAAAGGTAATAGATTATTTGGATTTATTTATAATGTTATTTCGATGCTCAAAAAACATTAGGAGAAGCGTTCCAATATCACTATAATTTTGATGACTTAGAAGGTTAGGAAAGTCGGTATTATGACATATAGTTTGAAATTGAGATTTAATTGGGTATACACATGAAACTCCAAGAGAAAGTATTTTTCATCTTCAACCCTCTTGGTGTCACAAAGGTGACAGATTCTTTCATGTCATGGTGTTTTGGGGATTGTCCAACTCCCAATCTCACTAAGTAGCTCATGAGAATTAGTTATTATTTTAACAATATTGATTCTCTATTTAGTGCTAGTCAAAACAGAGAGATACTTTTGATATTCAAGATTAGGAATAACCACCTCCTTATAATATCTTATTTTTCTTTTATCCTCTAATTCTTTATCACACCATAGATTCTCCTTAAATTTAGCTTGAACAATATTTTTAATACCATCGGTATTTTGTAGAATAACTTCTTCTTTTATTCCCCAATGATTTAGCCAAGACTTGACATCATTGAGTCATTGGTGATTTTGGCTAGAGTCTGAAGAAGTTTTGGGGAGCTTCCTGTCATCCATGTTGTTTATCTTGTTCTTGTACATTAAATACATAATCATAGATGTGCTCTCAATGGGGGAAAAGTTCACTTCTATGAGATACTGCATCCCCAAACTTCACATTCATACAAGATAACATGAGTGAGAAGAGTCTCAAAGAGGAGTTTTTTCTTATCCCATATCCAAAGGTATGTTAATTTACAATTATTTTCAAGCCCATAATAAGTTTTTCACCCTCCATTTATCCTTTTTCTCAATGCTATAGTTCCAATTGAGCATGTGATAAATATCAATTCCAAGATACTTGTACAAAGGAACTTCCTTCGAGGTATTGTTGTCATATACGAAAGTATCATAGGTGATCTTGTTGGATTTAATTATCATAACCTTCATTTTTTCAGTGTTCATAGTCATTTATGTACTAGAGTAGAAGACATTGGGGATGCTAAGCTACTTACTAAGGTCATGGGGATTCTTTTCCATAATAACAATATCATCGACATAGAGAAGAAGGATGATGACTATACTAGAAAGGGTTGGTCCAACACAAACTGTAGCTTCTAGACAAGCTTCCAACTTGTCAATGTATAAGCTAAAAAGGACAAGGGATAGGGGACAACCTTTCTTGACTCCTATATTGCAGTTAATTTCTTCTGACCAACCCTCAGTTCTCCTAAAATTGGCAATAATGTTCTAATACAATCTAACCGCAACAACTCTCAACCCAGAGGGAACTTTTTTCTCTTCTAACCTATTCCAAAGGTTAGTCCTAGGAATAATGTCAAAAGATTTCCTAAAGTCAATGAAACAACAAAGGATATTGGTTTTATTGTTTTGACATTCCTCTGCAATGATCCTATGCACGACAAGGTGGTCCACAGTTGAATGATAACCTGTAAAACCGGTTAGGCCTTTAGCTCTTTTTCTGTGGCTTTCTAGCCATATGCTTATCTTATTTTCCAAAATACTTCCATATAGATTGGCTAAAATGGGTCTAATCATAATGGTCCTATAATTAGAGGGATTGTTTTTATTCCCACTTTTAAAAATAAGTACAATGAGGATTTGAGTCCAAGTTTTAGGGAAGTCGTGCTTGAACGCTAAATTGAAGAGTTTGTGTATGTGAGGAATCATACTAGGCCCTCCCATTTTTAATATTTCAGCGTGGTATCCTAAGCCCTGCTTGAACCCTAAATTGAAGAGTTTGTGTATGTGAGGAATCATAATAGTCCCTCCAGTTTTTAATATTTTAGCTTGGTAACCTTCCATGTCTCTTCCCCTTTTGCTAGTAGTTTAACTCCAAACTTTATGTCTTATATATTTGTCATAAATAAAAGTCATATATATATAGATAGATATAGATATAGATATAGATATAGATATAGATATAGATATAGATATAGATATAGATATAGATATACGTTACCCATAAATTTTTAAGATGTCCCAACACTTTTGAAAATTAAGTGGATGTCATTATGGCTTTGTAGATTTTAAAATTATCAATATTTGAAGATTAAACAAGGGTTGCATGCAACATAGTCCCTGTCGAATTAGTTGGGAAATATATGTTGAACAATGAAACTTAATATAATTAAATGTACAAGTAATGAATAGTTTTTGTCAAAAGACAATAATTAAATAATACATGTAATAAAGAAGAATAACATTAATATTTGTGCAATAGAACAATGACAAGAACAAAGAAAAAACAAGTAAAAACATTTAGTATTATTCACTCAAAAACATTTAGCATAAGACTTTGTTAAAAACAAGCAAAAATGAAAAGTATTCAATGTAAAGTAAAGCTTACTAAGTGAAATGTTCAATGAGGAGGTTAGCATATGCTAGAAGCAAATAAGTGAAATGTTCAACGGGAAGGTTAGCATATGTGGGAAGCAATGTAAAGTGTTTAGACTATAAACATTTAGGATAAAACTTTGTAAAAATATGCAAGTAGGTAAATTGTTCAATGTGAAGTAAATCTTAGTAAATTTTTAATGTCTACTAAAATTTAGTATTTAAATAGTAAATGTTCAATAAATAAGTAAATAAGTAAGTAAACAAGGCTGCATGGCAGCATATACCTGCCGCTATGCAGGTATAATAAAATAATAGCTGTAGCAGTTTTTTTATCCTGGTGGATATCGGTGGCCACCCACCTTTTCCGACTGGCTCAAAACAGTTTTCTGGCAATTTTGGCAATTTACTATTTTTAGCAGTTTTTAACTTCCGGGCTCAAATGAAGGTTTTTCGAGATCAAGGTTCTCAATGATATCCAAAGGCATAATTGATCCCCCAAAATGAATCTCCTCGACAATACCTTCCCAACGAGCTATCACACGCCTAAAACATAGATCGTATGCAAAAGTTACGACCCTGGGAAGTTAATGTACTCACTTACCCAAACGAGACCCACATGACTTTTGGCGCTTCATCTCCTAGGGTTAGGTTTTCGGATGTCTAGGGTTTTTAACATTCCTATTTATTGTAAAAATGCCTTCAGAGCCTCATTGTAACCATCTTCTTGCGAATGCGAGTAGCCGTCACATCTATTCTCAGAGATAAGCTGCCACCATTCTAGCGAGTCTTTCACTCTGTATTTTTACAATCTCTGTACATTTATTCATTAATATAAATCGTGTGTTACTGTATATATGTGTTTATGGTTACATCTCTGATACATTTATTTTATATTATTGAATATCTGCGATATCTCTGTGCATTTCTTTATTATATCTCCGCTCGCATTTCGTGCCGAAAAATAATCTAGATTAGTTTTTGACATGGTTTTGCGGTGAGTACGACTCTACCGACTTTGGCTAAATATAGAGAATTGTGTAACATGTAAAATTGTATTATGAAATTTCATGGACATGATGTTTTGGCGAGATATGCATCCATGGTAAAATTGTGTAGTTTGGAACAGAGGAGTAACCTTACTAATCTCATAACACTAGAGTATGCTTTTTCTGGTAGATTATGCCCCAAAAATGCCGAATTGACTATGAAATATCAATTTGCTTCTTGGTTGTCGAGCCCTGGTTTATGTTCCTGCAAATTCTAATTATACTGATACTTTCTTACTGCTATGAGAGCAGAAATATTATGATGAAAACCAGGAAGAAGGAAGAAAGGGCGTGCCACATCAAAACTTTAGTATAAAGGGCACGATGTTAGAAATTAGGGCATGCCACGTCAAATCTTTAGTATAAAGGGCATGGTGTTAGAACTTAGAAGAGGGTTTGTGTATTTTTGATCGGCATGCTTTTGGCGAGCTTGACAGTGCTTAGTGTAATTGTGAGAATTGACTAAATCTAATTCTAATGATGAGTGTATTATTAATGCAATTTAAAACATAAACTTATTAGAGATGTGCCATAAGGAAACTTCTTAGGGCTATGCCATGATCCTGAATAGGATTCAGTGGTAGTCCACAAGTTATAAAATTATAATACAATATGTGCACCATATACAAGTAATCGGTGCACTAATCCGTTCACTACTCACTAGTGAGTCAGTACTTTACCTATGCATTACTTTCAAGTGAATTGATGCATAGTATTGTGGAATAGAGAAGTTCTACTTTATAGATTTGTTGCCAAATCACTGGATATTTAAATAGATGTCTACCACAAGTGTCGTCATAAGCTTCGGGCATTGGACTAAAGATAGATGATAAATTCAATTGCAAGGAGGACCCAAAAATCAGAGTACATTGAAGCTCTCAATTAGAGAAAAAGGACATAAAAGCATATCAAAGTTATTACATACATAATTATTTCTAGTCTATAACCTTGTATCTGCAAGCATTTTGAATCCATATCATTTCAACCGCCACGAGAACACACCTGAACTGAACTGAGTTATATTAAAAGTTCTTTATTATTGATATATCCAAGTCAAACTGAACTGAATTATATTAAAAGTTACTTATTCTTATGGATATACAAGTCCACGAAGTAATTGGTATAATTAGAAATACTTTCTGGTTTCTCGGTCAAAATTTTATTGCCGAGGAATTAATATTGTTTGCCTGCCTGTGTGTGTATAAATGATGGAATGAAAATTTTAATATTTTCAGACTGTGTGCATTCCTATATATATTATTATTTTTTATCAATCGAAACAAGCAATAATTGTTTTACAGATTTTTAGTTATTGGTGGGAGTAAGGTGCATAAGCCAAGGAGGAGGGGAGTAAACCATGAATGCAACGTGTCACTATGGTTGACATCTGTTATTATTGGTTACTCCAGGTGCCTTGTAGATTTTACACGATACAAGGATGGTTACCTCCACCAATTTCATTGAAAATAACATCGAAGCCTGTATCAGAGGAGAGTGAGCTTTGTATGTGAGTGTTATATCATTTGTTGAGCTGAGCTTCCCCGCATGGATGGGATCCATTCAGTATGTAGGCAGTGGGATTGAAGTTAGTCATTCTGTCTGCCCTGACCAGACCATGTCTTCAATCCCAATGCTCCCCCTAATTCTGGATGGCACGACTGGTTGGATGTCGAGTGTCTAAAGACCCTGATATGTATGTTAGTAGACCGAGTGTCTAAATAACCTTGCCCTTCTTCTGGTCTTTAGAGCGGTTTGGTTCAGTTCCCTCACCCTCTCCCTCCTGCATCTTTAGAGCAACTCTAACCCTTCCTCTCGCTCATTCGTCGGACTAAGCAGGCTGGATTTTTTTGCTTGATTGGTTGTCACTGTCCTCATGGGTAGCTTTCTTTCTTATAAGCGACTATCGGGCCCTCTCTACTCTCTCTCTGGAAAGAAAGGAAAGGCATAACCTCTCTATCTCTCTCATATCATAGTATAGTATTAAATCCTTTAGTCCGTGGATTGGAATGCCTACATCGACTTTGTAGAGCTAGTGGAATGCCATGGTGAGGAGGGCATAATGAAGGAAGAAAGGCAGGAATAACTACTGCTGCTAAAAGCAAGGCGAGAATAAATACTGTTGTTGAAAGGAGGATGTTGCGCCAGAAACTAGTGATGTGCTTCTTACAGCCAAGAACGAGGAAGGATCCTCAAAAATACCTTAATACATTCTTCTATTCTCTTTAACGATAAATGAAAAGTTTGGATTGTTGTCAATTTAACTACGAATCTTGCAATAACAATTGAATATTTCTTGCGATAGAGAGACCCCTATTTATATCCGAGAAGAGAATATTACAATTTTAATGATAGAATCTGTAGAGGAGCCAGTGAAAGATAATTTACTCAACAAGAGGAAATTTGAAACATAACCATTCTTATATTTATTTCACATCAGAAACATACATCAACTTAGTATTTCTCAAAGCTCTCTCACACTTATAGCTTTTTCTCCAAAACCTCATATACACTCTCTAACCTCACACTATTATAATCACAAGCATATATCCTTATAATAATTCTTGAAGAGTTGAAGAACATGGAATCTAAGTTATCTTAGAAAAAAACCCTAAATTTACTCAATCAGTTCTACAAAGTAGTAACAAATGGACACCTATCATAATTACTAATCAGTTCTACAAAGTAGTAACAAATGGACACCTATCATAATTACTAAGCTCTCGATACCTTCTAGAGATATCGTGACTAACCACTACAATGAAATTAAAATTAAGGGAACCAACCCCTTTAGTAAATGTGTTTGACTCTTAAGTCAATTGTTAAATTTGTTGTCAGATGCTCCTGCATCACAGAGATATCGTAACTAACCATTACAATGAAATTAGAATTAAGGGAACCAACCCCCTTTAATAACAATTTCAGTGTTCTATGTTTCAGAACAACACTAAAACTCTATGTTTCAAAACAACACTAAAACTGTCCTGAATCATCTTAAAGATGAAACAGAGGTGGTAACAAATCTCTTTCCAATGTAAGATCATCTGGTCAATCTTCTCGTATAATGGCCTAATTGAGGGGCTTTCCCAAGATAGGCTTTAAAGTCAAGAAACAGAGTAACAAAAAATAAGTTAGAAAGAAATTATGCATTCTCTCTTAGTATTGAGGGGATTTTCCAGGATAGGCTTTAAAGTCCATAACCAGAGTAACAAAAAATAAGTTAGAAAGAAATTATGCATTCTCCTTGTAAGACTAAGAGAACATCAAATATTTGTTACTTTAGAAAAAAAATTAAATAAAAAAATATGAGAGAAACTATGCATTATCTCCATAAGATATCTGCATAGGAATAAGAAAAGATTAACTCTTTGCTGGTATAGAAGGAAAATTAAACAAATCTGTACTTTCTTTTTCTTTTTTCAAATTATTTTTCTCTGTTATTTTCTTTGACCTATTCTAAAGTATATAGATTTTATAGTTAAATTTAGACATTTGATTTTTATTTTATTTTTGAGTCACACTCACCATGAGTTTTGCAGAATAGCATCACTTTTCAAATTCATGGGCAATGGAACATGTAACTTTTACAAAATCATGTTCAATAAAACAGGGAGCTTTAGAGTTAAACTTCTATCGTATACGTCTATGTATGTGGTTTGAAAAGTGTGAACTCTACAAGAATTTACGTGACATACACGCCTATAAACACTATGTAACAAGATAATATAGATCTGGCATCGTTATAACTATCAACAATTTCAATGAAGAAGCAAGCTTAATGTATAAACATTTCAAGTTCATACACTCTCGTCCTTAAAACTGCGAGATTTAATCTTAAGATCTTCAAGTTAGAGAGATTTTATTTTTAAGATCTTCAAATTGTTTTGTGAACAGAGAAAAGTTGTGAAACCAAATTTGTATTTGCTACATTTAAACTTGTCATTAGTGAAGAGTACAATTTTTTTTCTTTTAACCTTTTAAATAACATTTTATTTGAACATTTTACACAAATATTAATAATATAATATAAATATAATTCAATATAAATATCAACAAATTTTTTTATTATTATTTTAGATGAAAAAAAGAAAAAACCAATTTCAAAATAACATAAATTTTTGTAAATAAAATATGATTATAAAAATAATTTATTTGATGATGTGTAGGAATTTAGGAAGTAGATTTTCACTACTGTATTTCCAGCTATCTTTGAATTTTAAACTTTTAACCTATTTTATTATGTTTATGGAAATTTCCAGATATTTTTGAATTTTAAATTTTTAACCTATTTTATTATGTCTAGGGAAGAAGAAATTTCAATTTTTTTAATTTTAAAATTATACTCCGAAACCAAATATTAAATATACATAAATAACATATAATATAAATATTAAATATTTTAAATAAAAATTCTTTATTAATTTTTTTAATGGTAAATTTCCAAGAAGATCTGCTACTTGTGTCAACTTTTAATCCCAACTGTTTGTATTGATAGATACCATACAAGAATTTACAGTAATTTTGCCGAGGATTCTTTAAGGTAAGAAATAAAGATTATTTTGCACGCAAAATAAATAAATAAGAAAAGCCATTTTTTTAATAATTACATCTTACAATTGAAATTTATAAACTATCCATTTCATTTTGTGTAAAAATAAAGTGTTAATATACATTAAAATATTTTTTTTTGTTCATTTTCAAAATAAATAAATAAGAAAAGTCATTTCTTCAAATAATTACATTTTACAATTGAAACAATTACATCTTAACTATCTATTTTACTTTCTGTAAAGATAAAGAACAAAAAATAATTACATCTTACAATTGAAACTATAAACTATCTATTTTACTTTCTGTAAATATAAAGAACAAAAAATTGTTTGATGAAAATGGTCACATTAGGTTTAAAGATAATCAAGCTCCAACTCATAACTACCACCGATAAACATTAAAATATTGTTAAAATGTAAGTATCTCTAT
>JASDQU010816528.1:44927-56536 GCA_032191745.1 Picea mariana
ATGCATGGTGTGCCATGATGAAGCTATTATCAATCGTTGGACCATGTAACCCATTAATGATTGGACTGCTACATAATCGCTAATCTCTGCCCTATGAACATCATCATGTACATCCCACCTGAGGATTCCAAAATTCTACATAAATCATACTTCCAAAATCTACACAACATCCTAGCCAAGCTTAATTGGATTGGTAACTTTTATCAATAAGCATAGATTAATCACCATAGTATGTGACATTAAACACACTCTTGCTAATATCAACAAATGTTCATGAACAATTGGAGACCTAGGAAAATCTTTTGAGGCCACGATCAATCTCAATCTGTTTTATCTTATCTACACTAATATAGAGAAGAATGACCATGAATCCAAAAGTTTTTATGTTTATATGTTAATTTGTTAATTGAGTTTAGTTTGGGTGGTTGAGAGGAATAATTTTTATCTTTCCCACCTAGGTTCAATTCTTGTAAGTGACATATTGATCTCTTAACATGGATACCATTCTCTTTTTTTTCTAAGTAAAAAAGTGTGTTACCTGCTATATAAAATTAACAAAAATACAGACAGATACAAGTTTACTGTGCCACCAAATGTGCTGCCATTTTACCGGAAACCAACACAGTTTGGGGCAAGTGTAGCATGTCTAGGAAGATAGGCTTAAAATATTGTTTCGCCGTCTTTCCTGCCCGAAGAAAACCAAGACAGATGGCAATAGATTGTCTTAACTCTGAACAACAACATAATTGAAAACTAGACTAAAAAGACAAACTCAAATACCCAGTGACTAGTCGCTCTCGTCCTCCTGACACGCATATTTGGCTTGAATGACAAACGGTTGTGCGTACATTGGGCATTTTCGGTTAGTTGGAGCATTGGAGCAAGCATTTAGGAGCAGGTCCAAGCGCTATCCCGTGAGGATGGGTCTGTGCTCCTGGTCTGCCATTTGCCCTCAGAGTTCAAACACGAGATCTAGATGTACTGTGCGGAGGAGTGGAGCATGCAATTCGTTGGTAACTGCCTCGCCTGAGGTTTCTTTCCCTACTTCAGCTCCGGCCTTGCCCTTGTCCATGGCGACAATGTCTGTGCGGTGCACCATTACCACATAGGATTTTTTCGAGCCCTCATCCTCATATGGCATTTCCTTGACATAGCAGGTTGGGATGTCCTTGTAGAGCCTCCTCCTTTTTGTGTCTGTTGCTTGAGGTTCCAAGGCTATCGCAATATCATCCGGGCATGGTATTTCCTCTACGTAGTAGATTGAGAACTCTTCGTCAGACTCTTCCTTCAAGCTACTTCCCACTTTTGTTTCAGGCTCAATTTTAGGAATTTCAACTCGCTTCATGTCTGTGGGTTTCCAATTATCCTGAGCTGGTGGAGTATGGGCTCTCCTCTTCATTGCAGACTCAATGACAGTAGCATGGAGTGCAATATGGGCGACTCTCGCTCTTTGCCTAAGGATAGAATTGGCCATCGAGAGTGCGCGTTCCATATGTTGCCTTCTCTGTCGTTGCGCATCGTGGGTG
This sequence comes from Picea mariana, assembly GCA_032191745.1. Taxonomy (NCBI): domain Eukaryota; kingdom Viridiplantae; phylum Streptophyta; class Pinopsida; order Pinales; family Pinaceae; genus Picea; species Picea mariana. Next base: position 46,454 of record JASDQU010816528.1, read on the forward strand.
TGCCAAGCCGAACCACGGCGAGGCTTGCCTCACTCCCTTGGCATTGCGAAGGAGGGGTGAATAGAAGACACCCCCGGATTCGGTGGGATACAGAAGAAATCACACCAGAGCTCATAGTCGGCAGGGAGGTTCAAAACAAGAATGAACCAGATATGTCCCGACCTCCTCGCTTTCATATTTTCATGGGACAACAACACCTAGATCCTCCTTAACTCGATCATATTGAATATTTGCAGTGCCAACACTTTCGCACGAGGGAGAAGTCTCGCATCCGTATGACTGTTGTAATGGCTTGCTCCCATCTTTAATACTGAAGGGATGGGGAGCGACCTACATCATTTAAGCCATGGTTCAGTGCTAATCCAAGTGGCGAAGCTTCCCTTCGTGTCACCCCATCCAGGGCTACGACAACGCTGCTCGCAAGGTCTCTGCAACGCCTCGAGAGGTCTGTATCATCAGAAAGATTGTCTTGCCAATCTATGAATTCTGACCTGGTCTCAACTCCCGCATTCGCCAGGTGATCTGCTACTTTGTTTGCTTCTCGTTTCACATGAGAGGGGATTATGGTGAGATTGGGGTGGACGATAGCTCTGAAATATTCTAGAAGTCCTGAAAGTCTCCAGCTAGGGGAGATTCTCCGTGGATGTTCTTCATACAGGATTTTGGTGATGAGTTGGATGATGATCTGAGAGTCTCCCTCTACTATGACTTGATGGTATTGATTGTGGGTTGCAACTTGGAGACCTCAAATAAGGCTTAGGAGCTTCGCAACATTGTTTGTATTCTCACCTAGGAAACCAACCACCAGATGTATGATCTCACCATCATGGTTCTGAAGGACTGAGCCGAATCCTACCGATCCTGGGTTTCCCCTAGAGGCACCATTGAAGTTTATATTGATGAAGCCTGATGGAGGGGGGGTCCAAATTGTGGGGATATTGGATCGACTTCCCTTTACCTTCACTAGAGGGCATACGTGAATTTGCATAGTCCATCTTTTAAGAATGTTTTCCTCCTCGGGAATGCATTAAAGATCTCCATGGTTCCAAGGTTTGTTATTGACTGTTTCTCGAATTAACTTCTCAACCCTCTCCCACGTAATAGCAGGAAGGGAATTTTTCGAATGGAAGATTCATTTGTTCCGTTCTTTCCAGATTGCCCATAAGGTGAACCTCGAGAGTAGCTGCCAGATGCAGTAAAGAATTGGGTTATGGAAGGAGATCGCATCCCAGTTTGCAATCGTATCCCTGATGTTGATTCTATTTTTGTTGGAGCGTTTCATGGCTTGGGCCCCCCAATCCCAGATCTGTTGACTGTAATGACATTTGTTGAAGAGATGATCCATGCCTTCCTCTCTTTGGTGACAAAGGGCACACCTGGAGGGGCCTATAAAGCCTCTTTTTATAATATTATCCCACGTGAGGATGCGATTTTGAGTTGTGAGCCAAAGGAAAATGGAGACTTTGGGCCATAGGATGCTTTTCCAGATTTTACTCCAGATTATTTCTAGAATTTGATTTTGGTAGTTTCCTTGCAGGTAATAGGCTTCCTTAACGGAGAAGATACCTGTAGTAGAGTGTCCCCGTCGAAGGATGTCCAGTCCGTCTTTGATTGGTATTTTCTGATGAGCTGCACATTCTTTCCAGGTTTGGAGATCAATATCGTCCGTGAGCTATAATTATGTTCTCTCTATTTTCCATTGTCTTGAGGGTTGGCTCCTGTGGTTAGGGTTCCATAGATCTCTAACTTTCCTGAATATATACGGATGGAGCCTCTGTTTGAGAGGATTGAGACCTTCCGAGTCACTTAGGGGGGGTAGCTGTTGCCATGAGTCCTACCAAAAGAGTGCACTTTCTCCATTTCTTACTTCCCAAAAAGCATGCTTCTAAATGAGATGGCGATTTTGCCAAGCCGTATTCCAGATGTTGGATCCATGGATGTGGTCGTTGAATCTGATTAGTTGGTTGGTATGTGTATTCGGGGCATACTTTTGTTTCCAAATTTGCGCTCAGATTTCTGTCAGATGTTGTAACAATCTCCACCACATTTTGGCCCCCATGACATGATTGAGATTTCTCGGATCACAAAGTCCCAGTCCTCCAAAAATTTTTGGTTTGCAAAGTTTATCCCAGCCGACTAGCGCCCATTTTTTATTAGCTTGGTGGCTGTGCCACAGGAAATTTCTTTGGAGGCTCTTGATTTCTTGAATTATCGAGATAGGCACAGCCAGAGCAGTGAAAAGGTAGGTGGGCATTGCCTGTAGGAATGACTTAAGGAGCACCAGTCTGGTAGAAATATTGAGAGGTCTAAAGGTCCAGTTATTCATCCTATTGGAGATAGCCAGGAGTAGGCTATCCCATGAAATGGATCGCACCAGCTCCCCTATGAGGGGTATGCCTAGGTAAATGGAAGGAAGGGAGCTCTTAGAAATGCCTAGAAGTCTTGAAAGATGGTTTTGTACTATGACTAGCATATTGAAAAAGTAAATCTTGGATTTGTCCAGGTTTAAGAGAATGCCTAAAGCTTCCATGAAGTTAGAGAGAATTGAATTTAGCTTGGTGGTTCTCATGCAGTAGGGGTGTTCATTAGCAGAGTGTCATCGACAAACTGGTTGTGCAAAGGTGTCGGATGAATGTTATGAAGAGGCAGTCCTTTGAGGGATCCTTCCAAGATCGCCGCTTTGATGTAGTGACCTAGCCCTTCTGCCATGAGCAAAAATAGGAAGGGAGAGAGAGGGTCACCATGTCTGATTCTCCTGGTGGACTGGAAGGGACGAGAGGGTATCCCATTGACTAGGATGGAGAAAAAGGCTGAGGAGGTGAGCTTGAGAAGCCAATTGACCTAGAGTTTATCAAAACCAAAGGACTCTAGCATGGAGTGCATGTATTGCCAACTTACTCTATCAAAATATTTTGAGAGATCGAGTTTAATAAGCATACATTGTGTCTTGCTCGTTTTCAAAGAGTGGATCACCTCATTTGCCAAAATAACACTGTCCATGATTTGCCACCCTTCCACATAGCCAGCTTTCTCTTTGGAGATAATAAAGGGTAAGAGTGGCTTAAGGTGAGTGGCAATGACCTTGGTGATTATTTTGTAAATGACATTGTAGAGAGATATTGGTCTAAACTGCCTGGGATGAGTAACACGCTCCTCCTTGGGGATGAGAGTGAGAAAAGTTGCATTAAGTGCAGAAAGTACTTAGCCAGACGTTCTCGATTCTTCTACTACTAGCCATACCTCTTCCTTGATCATATCCCAGTAGTGATGGAAGAAGTTCGTTGTAAAGCTATCCAGGCCTGGTGCTTTTCCTGGGGGCATTTCCTTTACTGCTAGGTCCACTTCAGCTTGAGTGATGGGCCTTAGGAGTGCTTTGTTCTGCTCAGGAGTGACTAGCGAGGGTATGTGATTCATTATTTTTTGGATTGCTTCTTCCCTGTTCACGATGGTTTCCATAAGAAGATCTTTATAGTAGGAGTTGAGTTCCTCCACTATTTGGTCATGATCTCTTATAGGGATGCCTTGAGCGTCCTCCAGTTGAGTAATGCGGTTGATGTATCGGCGGTGTATCATTTCTCTGTGGAAGAATTTTGTGTTTTCTTCACCCTCTTTGAGACATTGAACTCTAGATTTTTGTCTCCAAAGGATTTCTTCTTGCTTTCTCCGTTCCTCCATTTCTGCTTGGAGTTTCTCTTCTTCCTTCAGTAGATCTGGAGTTCTGCTTCCTGAGATGAAGTTTTGTTACACATTATTTTCGTCATCCCTATGATCGTTAATGATGTAAACTTATCTGTTGACTTCAGAGGGGTCAGTGGCCTGAGTTCCTAAAGAGAGAAGGGAGAAGAACTTTTCCTGAGAAAAGAAGTTGCATTTTCCTATGTAAAAACCTTTAAAAAAGGGAAGTTCGCAGGTTTCTATATAGGCAGGGTGCGAGAATGACCCATTCTCATAGGTTGCACTATAGCTAGGGTGCGAGGTGTTCGAAGGTTTCTCTATAGCTAGGGTGCGAGAATGCCTGCATGTGGGAAAAATGAGCGTTTTCTCAAATCTTCTAGAAGGAGAAACTTCTATGGTGAGGTGGCATCCGAATGGTTTGGATCTTACTCGCTTTCATGATTTAGTGGGATCATCCTAACCTCCTTACCTTATCCTCTTCAACTTATAAAAGGAGAGGAGTTCTCATGGAGAAAGTTAGCTTGGGTTCTTTAGCTTTGTTGGTTCATGATCTTGTTCTTGATTGGCTTGAAATTATCAGCTTGGTTGGAGTGACTTTGAGATTTTCTTTGTCAAGATAGAATGTGAGTAGCTATCAGATCTATGGTTTCAGAATCCTTGGAGCAAGAAGTGTGTGGGGAACGAAGGATAGTTGGAAGGGACCTTACGACATCAAGGCCATGGTTGTAATCTCTCTTTCACATTTAATATGATGCAGTAATATGATTCTTTCCCATAAAGCTATTTTCACTTTATTGTATAATTCCTTGATCATATACATAGATTGACCATTGAATAGATTGTGCTTTCTTCACTTTGGCTGGTTTGTGTTGTCTTGGTCTTGAATGCACGAGAGCACTAGAGCAAAGCAGGAACAACAAGGACCATAGGAAGCGATAATAAGGTATGTTATTTGTTCTTGCCTCCTATTTAATTCAATGATCAAAATCTAGGGAAAGAGTCATGTTCTGTCTTGATTTGTTCTAGATCCAGGTGGATCTAGGGAGATCGGTTAGTGTCCGCACCTACGGATTTATCCAATAACAAGGTTCTTTGCAGGTCTTTGAGCCTACGTTCAATTTTCTTCTGCCTTTGGAAAATGTTTCCAAAAGTGGATTTGTTCCAGCTCTTCAGTTGTTGCTTGAAGTTCTTGAGGCACTGCTGGAATTTGTACATGTGAGTGTCATGTTCCACTTCAACCTGGATCCACCAGAGGTGTGCCAGCTGGTGGAAGTCTGGGTGGGAGAGCCATAACTTTTCAAAGAAGAAGGGTTTGGGTCTAGGAGTAATGCCAAGATCCAGACAGAAGACAATAGGCCAGTGGTCCGATCCTGATTTTGGAATTATATTTGCTTCCATTGCCAGATCGCCCTCAAGAAGGGTTTCAGCTACCAGGCTACATCCTGGTGTCGTGATCTTTGATTGGACCAACTGAAGATTCCATTTTGAGTTTCCATGTCTGCCATATTTAACTTCTCTATTAGGGTTTTGAACTTACCGCTATCCTGCTCCAATCGTTTGGTTCCTCCAGTTTTCTCTTCCAGCGTCAGGATCATATTGATGTCGCCTCCCATGATCCAGTTGGGCGTATGCAGTAGAGTTTTGACATGCTGTATTTTTTATATGAAGCTTTCCTTTTCTTGTGCGGTCTGCGGTCCATAGACATTTGTGATGGCTCCTTTCTTGGTAGAACCTATTACTGTGAAATAGGCCGTGAGTGTACCTGTTGTGGAGAAGGGTTGTTGCAGAGTGATAGTGTGTGGATTCCAAAGAATGGCCAATCCTCTGGAGGCTCCCACTAAATCTTGATGAAATAAATCGCACCCTTTCCAGCTTCGTCGGAAGATATTTTCAGCTTCCTGACCTGCACATTTAGTTTCTTGCAGGAGTAGGACATCTGGGTTTTCAGCTTTAATACAATCTCGGAGGATCCTCTGCTTGGATCTACCATTAAGCCCTCTGATATTCCAAGAAATTGTCTTCATCATGAGGAAGGCGAGGGGGGATGGAGGTATCCCTCTGATAACCTATGTATCTGGACTGAGTTTATCATCAGGTTTCCTGCTTCTTTGATAAGCTCGTGGGCTATTTTGCATCCCCTTCTTTTGTTTTCCTTGGCTACTCTCTTGGGTTCTATCCTTGGGTCAGCAGTTATGCCCAGTTTGGCCATAGATCCTGTGGTGGAGTTTGTGAACACTTTATGGACTTTATGAAGTTGATCCACAAAGATGTGTTGCAGGTATTTTTGGTTGAGAGCTTTCTCTAGCTTTTCTAGATCTATGTCCGCCAGATCAGTTTCATCCATCTGCATGGTGGTGTCTCCATCTGTACCTATTTGAGCTGCTTGGGATGTTTCTTTGGCTTGAGTCAGGTTGGGTTCCTCATGAATTTTACCCTTCGCCTGTATTTTTGCTTGGTGAGGGTTTTGTATTTCCTCCTCTTCTGGCAACTGATTCAAAACTTCATAGGAATTTTTGGTTAGGATCTTTGGAGTCGTACTCTGGTTTTGTTTTCTTGGTGGATTTTTCCACCTACCTGTGACATTGGTGAGGCCTTCCTTTTGCTTTCCGTCACTAGCCTTGGTGCTTGGAGCGTTCAGAGGGTAGTCTCTGAAGAGGTGGTTGTGCTCGTGGCATTTCCTTCAGTGAAAGGGGATGTGTTCATAATCAATTGTTTGGTTCCAGTCGTCGTCTTGATATTCTAGCGTAATCGATCCCAACAGAGCCTTTGAGATGTCCATGTAGATACAGATACAGGCATATGAGGTATACTTTCTCATCTTTGTAGCCTCCTATGCCTTTACATATCGCCCCATTGTGTTCCTGATACCCATGAGTATTTCTTCCAGCCATAATTCCTGGGGTAATGAGTACAAACGAATCCATACTGGCGCTCTTGTGAAGTCCTCCTTCTCTGGGCTGAATCTGTCTGTCCAAAATCGTAGAAACAGTCCTGCCGAGTTATAGAAGTACAGTCCATTGTCAAATATTCTGTCCTTGTCTTCGAGGTTGTACAGGATTATTGTGAAAAAACCCTTGGAGCTAAGATGAACTTCATAGTCTCCTTTGGGGTTCCACCAATCCTTGATCCAGCGTGTGAGATCGCATTCGGTTGGCCATAGGCCTAAAAATTTACCGATTAGAGCATGATCCATCATAAACTGGGTGTGCTCCCCTACCCATGTAGATTTGATGCTATAGTGTGGGGGTTTGTCCATTTGTGGTATACACTTTTCTGGTTCCCATCCTCTAGAAGATTTTGGATGAGACGTACTGGGTTTTACATCCATTTATTTCCTGAGCCCCTATTTTTGGATGAAAAGATGATCACGCAGGTGCAACAACGGCTCGAATGCAAGTCGTTTGGCATGGGTTCCCTTCCTGACATTAGCAATGATATCATTGTACGAGGGGGGTTTCCCCCCCTCTTCCGGACTCATCCTAGATGCGCAGTGATCTCGTGAGGCCTTTACCTATAGAGCTTAGTCCATAGCCTCAGAACGCTGGTGTTAGAGTGTGCAGCAATGGCTACGTCATTACAGAGCTCTAGGGTTTTGGATCAGTGCCTGGTGATAACATATGTCAACATGGATACCATTCTCGAAATGAGGGAACTCTTATAATTGAATTGGATTACACACTTGGTTTCTTTTATTTCAACTCTCATTACTAGACCAAACATAGGTTCCATTCCTATCATACATAACGAAATTCCCATATCAAAATTTTCTAATCAATCTTCCATTCCTATCATACATAACCAAATTCCCATATCAAAATTTTCTAATCAATCTTATTAAAATTTCTAGCATCCAATATGACTAACTTAATTTCTTTTTAACTCCCATTACTAAACCAAACATAGATTCCATTCCTATCCTACATAACCAAATTCCCATTTTTTTGTTCTTCAATATTACACTATACTCTATCTATTGGTTGCTCTCGATTAGCCACCCATACTATGGTTTGATCCACAACGTAGACAAACCAAATCACAACCTACCATTTGTTAGCCCCCTTAGGTTAAAATAATCTAATTGTGAAGCTCTGATTTTATGATATTATGGTTTGTCAAGTATGATAGAAAACATACAAATGTTGAAATTCGATTGGAAGAAGCCATGGTAGGGAATTTTCAAGGTTCAAATATATTTTGTACAAATGCCAAGTAATGGACAACAAGTATAGTCCGTGGGAGGAATTTTATACTTCCATTTTAGAAATTTTGACATCTCTATATGAGAGAGGTGTTTAGGATATTAAAACATTGAAATGAATTTCAAATTTATCAAGTAGTCATTTTGCTATAATTTTGATAATAGGTTGTGGAAGATTTTCCATGGAATCATGATAATGGAACCATACACACTAGCGTCAATTTGGAAAAGGCACCCTCGCATGGAAACATTCATAGTTTAGCTATTGAACTCTTTAATCGTGAGATCAAGATTCAAAAAACTCAATCATAATAATTCATAGTGCTTGTTAATGACCCCTCGTTAATGATCCATGGCTTCCTTGGTCACAATGTGGTGGGCACAAAAATGCATCAACCATGTATTAAATAATGTGATGTTCTCGCACAATCTCGAAGGACTATCTAAACAAGACAATAAAAAAACATTTCAAGGAAGTTACTTACCAGTTGGACCTAGTTACAATTATGATCATGACAGTATAAAGCTATAGGAAAATCATAGTGACAATTGTATGCAAATTTATCTTTTTTTTAGGTACACCCCATCCATGTTGTGTCGGATTTGATGAAAATAAATGATATGAAATTTTATCTTGTGTTTATTAGTCATAAATATTGTACTTACCCCTCCATTAATGTCAGGGTGACATGGATAGATGATTTTTGTACTTCCTAATACCATCTAATTGAGATCTATAAGACTCATTTTTTAGCAAAGTGGGCTAACTCGAGAGCAATCTTTCCTCCCAAGTTACTTTTCTGGCAGGTCCTCTTGTTGTCCGCTTTTAAATTTCTAGTCAATCCAAAACTCTGATATATTTTATGAACATCTGGTTTGCTTTAAAATGGGGCAAAACCCCTGGGGTAAGGTTCTAAAATGCATGGAACTTTGATCCATGCAAAACTCAAACTACCCCTGAAAATCTAACCGGATTCAAGCCCATTTTTTTCCTGAAAAGAGGAACTCAGGAGGGAAGATTGCTCCCGAGTTAGCCTACTCCTTTTCTAACTTTCATTTTTACGTCCTCTATATTTCTTTGTCGTTTATCTAGGAGTACACAAGAAATACTTTATTTTAAACATGTATATACTATTTATTCCAATTTTACGATTTTTTTTATTATTTCTAGAACACTGATAGTAATATTTATTTTAATTCCAATTTAACTTTTATTGAAAGAGAGAGAGCTCCATATGCATCTATGATGTTACAAATATGGACCCCATTTTCTCATATGTTAGCATTACTTCATGTTCATTACCCTATCAATGTAGTTTTCTATACGTTGAAATTTGGATTGTTCATGTAGTGCATTTGATTTTATTGCCTACCCATTGTTCTAGTCACTCTATATTCAAACCCATGAAATTCCTAGCAAGGGTGTATGTTTTGTTTTGGTTAAATTTGGAAATCACTTATCTAAATTTAGTTAGGAATTTTTCACATTCGAAGAGACATTTGAGAGACACTAACATGGACAGAGGGGTTGAATGAACCTTTACAACTTATTCACATATTCCTTGAACTCTCTCAATTTTTTATTCAAATGGGAAGACAACTATCCTTCTATGACATTTATCAATTATAAATCCTAGCACTAGAATGAGGTCTACATCAGATGCTAAGGGCACAGATCCAATCAACATTAAATTTCATCATTTTATGTCGGGGCATGCATTTTGATCTCTTTCTAGGAGAGCCTCTTGCATTTTCCTTCTCTCAATATTTATTAGAACTATGTGTATTCTTTGGTCTCAACAAATGCTCATCTTAACAAGACATGAAATAGTTGGTTATTGTAACATTCCAGTCTTGCACACTGAGCAAACTTATTCTTTGAGGACACTTGCTCGCAAGTGATCCAGATTATTATGCTATTAAAACATTGATTTTGATTATGAGGCGTTATGGGTTGATGACATGTTGTTTTACTGCATTGACATAGATAGGTGATATTCATTCGGTTTTACTGAGTGTGCAATATTTTGGACCCCGAGGATGAAGAGGCATCGATGGAACCCCTTGGATTTCATATCGAGTCGGGGAGTGAATCATTGGGGTTTGATTATTTTATATGTGATATTAGTGCATCTGATTAGATGATATGATTATGGATATGTTGCTGACATGATTCGTTGATGATGCAGGCTGATGATAGCTTTCCTACC
>JASDQU010816529.1:1006-12578 GCA_032191745.1 Picea mariana
AGTCTACAAAGCATTTCAGTTATCAGTTCCTATCTTCTAACTTCATACTTTGGGGGGCAATCTGTTACACATCAAAATTACTCACTTTGATAGTGTCGCAAGTGTCGTCATTACAAAGGTCACAAGTGTCACATTTTTCTCACAAGGTCACAAGTGTCGCATGTTGCTCACAAGTGTCAAGCAAAGCATACTGCCATGATGCCTATGTCGTACCCATAACGACATGAGAAAGACACTTGAAACACCTCAAACATCTGATTTGGAAGAGGAGAAATGAGTCAATAGGCTTGCAAACCTTTTGCCATCTGAAAGCACCTCAAAAAGTGAGTTTTTGGAGAGGATCTCTCCCCCTTACACTATCTCGGAGTGCCGGCGCTCCCCCTTACACTATCAGGGAGCATAATAACCCTCCCCTGGCCCTTTTGAGGGAGTGCTATAGATTTTGAGAGCGCCGGTGCCCCATAAAGCTTACTGGGGAGCGCTACAATGCTCTGATGGCCCTTTTGAGGGAGTGCTACCTATCCTGGGCGATTTTTAAGCTGTTGAGACGAACGGGGAAAGCATCTTTTCATTCTTGAAAAGCAGTTGGATTCGAATCCCTAGTCCATCCATGATCCTAGGGCAGATCCTCAACTGAAGGAGACAAATCCTCAACTTCCCCAAGGATATCTCAAGTGGTTAAAGCCTCTCCAAGGCTATATAAGCAAGCTTTCTAATGGTTAAAGGGGGCTACAAATTGGAGAATGATACCAAAATTATGATCTCATAAGTGAGGACTGGAAATGGAGAATTACACCAAACTTATGATCTCATAAGTGGTGTTGGAACATAGCTGATTGAGGAGGAAGAATTGAACATGTGAAACTTATGATCTTGGAGGAAACTTACAGTCAGCCAAAGGAGAGTCATCAGTGAAGCTGTTTTTATCCAGGTTGTGGATCTTTCAGGCAAGGGTTAGACGAAGAGGACTTGACGAAGCTGTCGCATTCGCATCTACGATTGTAAGTACTGCTGTCATTATTCTCATTGATATGACACGCTTGGCCTGTTTCTTTCTAGTTTGTGTCTGATGTTACATGAACTTGTCATTTATTGATAGATATGTTTTCAAGCTAATGTCAATAGAGTAGGAAGTGGTCGTATCTTGTTTTGTCCACAGACCTCAGCGAGGAGCAAAGGATTGGAGCGCAACTCGGAGCATGCAGGGACAAACGTCGATTAAAAGGAAGTCAGTGTCCACGTTAAGCATTTTTCTATCTAAGGTTAAGCTCAAGTCTTAGAGGTGATCTACCTATCCGCAGGGAGATTTTCCTACAACAAATATAATGATAGATCAACCTCAAATACTTTATATTCTGAAAAAAAGGTCACAAAGCACAATCGATATTGTTCCCGAAGTAGTTCTCTTGAAATTTCAAAAAAGTATATAGTCTATTACATATTCTTGAAATTGTAAATGTGTTTATCTTAAAGACTGGGATTGGGGCTCCCGCAGACCATAAAGAAAATAAATACAAGAAATAATCTTTTAGAAAGAAGACGATGGGCGGTAAAATAATCAACAAGACCTGTTAAGAAGAAAAAATGAGTTATTAGTCTTTGGTTAAACCTTTCTAGTGAAAGAGGTGGAGTAATTGGATGAAGGACTTGATACAGAAAATAAAAATGTGATCAGAATAAACTTACTATGATGGTCGCTCTCTTCTTCATTTGCTCGATGATGTCCTTTTATTGTTTTCATAGATGGTTACAAGAACCGTCTCAACTACTTCTTGCCCTTCATTTGTCAGTCTGTCGATAGCCTTTTTGAAGCATTATTCGATGTAACTTTTCATAGGTGCCATGTTGATTTCATGCCATATTTTAATATTGAACAACTCACCCTCCAAGTCATGGAGATCAATGGAAATGCCATGTAATATTTCTTCCATATCCTGATTTTTTACGAAGTAATCTACTAGCCAATTATCTATGGAATTCTTATCATATTCAATTATGCCATATAAATTTTCAATTGACAATCCTTTAAAAATATGAACTTTCTCATCAAACTGTTGTTTTGTTAGGAACAACAATTTGAGGATGAAATTGGGATATTGGACCTCTTTAGTGCTTCTGTCTAGGTCCACATCCGTGAGTCTTTTGAATAGCTCTTATCTCCTTTTTATAGCTTGGCTACACGCTTGAATGATGTTGTTCAAGTTCTTTATTTTCTCTTTCCAGTAGGCATTCAACTGCTTGATCCAGCTTGGAGAGGGAAGGTCCTCCTCTCTTATCTTTAACTCTGACATGTTGGAAAATTTAACACCAAAGTATACCACAGCATCAAGGTAGAAACCTTCTTCATTTTTGAGGTCAGCCTCTAGATATTCAAGGAAGGCATGTGCCCTTGAGCCAAAATAAATCGTGCTTTTTGAAATTTCCCAAGCTTCTGTAATCAGTGCCATTCTTTTCTTGATATTATTCTCCACATAGCTCCTGGATTATGTGAGTAATATTGAGGATCCTTTATTTTCTCTATGGGCATGGAGAGTCCGAAAATTTCCAAAGGGATGGAAAGGAGTGGAAGAGGCATAAAAGTCTCTTCAAGTTCCTTAACCCTTTCCTTTACATTTATATTTTCTACTTCGATACCACCAATGGAATCGTCCAATGCATCGCTAGTTTCTTTATGAATTCTGAAAATTTGGGAAGGCCACATATTTCTCAGGTTAACCTCTGAATGAGATTTCCCATTTTTATTCTTCACAACACTCTTCTCAATAATCAATTTTTTAGACTCACTGTAAAAAAAAATGCTCTAAAACACAAATTATTCTTCTTCATCAAATATCTCATTTTCAACAATTTCCAACAATTTCCAATGAATAATTTTGGTGGGCCGCACTTCCTGGTTGATCAATGTTAGGAAACATCTTCTCAATGTCAACCTCGAGCTCCATATCTTCGAGGGAAAAGATAATGATGTCACTTTCGACATGATGCTCTTCTTCCTATTGTACACTATTATTCCTCTTCTTCCTTAGAGGAAGTTTATGTGAGATTTCAATATTTCCTGGATGGGGGTTCTTATCTCCTCCTTCGCCTGAACTACTATTGATTACCTTCTTAGATGGGTGGGCCGTTGGACCACTGCTTTGAGGTGTTGTAGTTTTAGGATTGACAGTTGGAGACTGGGCACTCTTTTTGTTGGGACCTTTTTCCTCTCTATTTGTATAGTTCATTTGTACTGAGTACTGTCTCTAAGTCCCCAGAAATGTGGGTAGGGTTTCCCAGGTGATTATCTTCTTCTTCTCCTAGAACAGTGTGGATAAATGAATTTCTAAAACCCAAGGTTAACATATGTTCCACAAATATTTTTTTAGGGTCAAACCCTCTGATCTTTTCAACATACTTGAGATTCGAGTTGTGGAAGTGGTTCGCAAATTCATCAATTTTGTTCATACTTCTGAATACAAAATCCCCAACTTTCCAAGGTAAAGGAATGGATTTCTTTTTTTGTTTTTCATGAAAAAAGTGCAGCCAAAAGTTATATTGCCTTGCAACTTATATAACAAACATTTTGTTGGATATATAGCATGGTAGAAAGGAATGATTTTCCTGGGAACCGAAAACCCTGATGACATTGTAATTCTCCATTTGTTTCAAAGTCCCCTTTCTATACATAAATTTACTATCTTGAGAATATATTCTTGGGTTATCTTGTCCAAACAAAAAATCTTTAAGAACCAACACAAATTCATTGAAAACTTCATAAAAATACAGGGAATCTGTGTGCCTCCATAACTCTTCATACCAAAAGGTCACAGGGTCAAATTCACAATCTACCTTCTCACATATAGACAATTTAGGAAACAAACAACAATGTGCTATCGTGAAAACCAAATAAGAATACATAAATAATTTATTATACTTTTTATATTGAGACAATTGGGAGCACATTTCGATGGAAATCAACTTCCCTCAATTAAAAATGTCCTACTCTTTGACAGTAAAGTATATGATGTAAATAATCATACAGGAAATGCTGGCAGTATTTTCTTGGCCCGTAACTCTGGTAAATAACCAGGAAATTTCCTGAAATGGGTTTTTGAAAAGGCTGACCTATAATCTGGTAATATCTTTAGGGATGGCTGCAGGATTCTCCAAGAATTCAGGTAATATATCTAGGCCATTGTCATGTTTTTTCAAGAAGTCTCTGCAATATTCACCTTTGAAGGTGAGTGTCGGCTCTGGGAGTTTCAACATTTTACAGAATAATTGAGGTGAAAGAACGACGAGAGAATGGTCCTAGAGTTCAATCATTCGCTGGCTTGATACATATTTCTCGGCACACTAGGAAACTAATTACTTGCAGTCAAAAACTTCAGGAACACAACCTGCACGAGCAATTTCGGACGTCCAAATTAATTCCTTCTGAGAAGAAGGGGATGAATAATAAGAGTATGCTCTAGACCACTGAAAATTCTAGTCCTCTCGTCCAAATATGTTGAAAGTATCTCCATAGAACTGTTGTCGAGTTGCTTCTTCCATAAGTTAACGAGAGCATTCTTTTGATCCAGATAATATTTGAAATGAGTGCTTGAGAGATAATATAGAATCTTCCACAAATCATGCTTTAATGTGGTTTAATAAGAAAATTACTCGAGCCCTTCGCCTATTAATGACAATATTTATGAGACCTCCATGATGATTTATTAGCATTAAAACATACTAAATGCTTCTTGGGAATAGCGTGAAGGTGGCAGTGACAGATGAAAGAAAATAACATTTGGGACTTTTGTGAACCTGCCAACACAAGAACCCGCGAACCCGTTGTTGCAAAAGGTTAAGAATTGACTAGGTGTTGTAATTCAGTTGGTCAGACTGATCATAGGAGGGATGAGATACTTAGGATGTTGGGGAATCAAATGGTCAAAATGTAGATTGTGGACCGTTCAGGTACAAAATGTAGTTCATGGAACAAGGGATATGAAAACTTGAAACTTGCCAACCCGTGAACCCGCGACTGCAAAAATGGTTAAGTATAGAATAATGTGATGGTCGGTCAGAGTCATGATGTGAGAGTGGGGATGGAGATGAGGATCCATGAATCTTCCAACCCGCGAACCCTCTGTTTTGGAAAAATGACTAAGTATGAGAACTAGAAAGGGAGAATTTAAGCAAAAAAAGAAAAGGGGAATTAGGGTAAGTATAGAAGAGGGAAAAGAAAAGGACAAAATAAGTTGGGAAAATAGAGAAGGTGAGGGAAATTCCGGAAGCGGTAATTGATCTCAACAACTGACTCCAACTGTGGGATGATAACCCCCTGTGGGTTGTCAAGAATCCATATCCTTTCATGACTAGGTGCTTTCACCCATTGGGTTATGGAGTCAGAGTAAGAATATACAAACTGAAAAAATAAAATTATGTACAATGAGAATGAGAAAGTCTTAAGATAAGAAACATTTCAAATGTTTTTGGTTGAAAGGAAGCATTAGTCTTTCACCCTTCATGTCTTACAGAATATAGGAATTAAAACCCAAGATATTCTCGACGACGTATGGTCCAATCCATATTGCTTCGAACTTTGTATGCATAGATGATTTTTCCTTGGCCTTATTCCAAAGTAGCGCCAACTCTCCCTTCTAGAATTTATTTACAGTTGTTCTCTAATCAAAATATTTTTTGACACTCTGCTTCCTCTGAGAATTTCGATTCAGGGATTTGCTTCGTTCTTCTTTCAACTTCAACAACTGATCGATTCTCCTCTAGATGGGAGAACTATCTTATGTATCTTCAGTATTGACCACATAAATCAACACATTGATCTTGAGACTAATCGAAATTTTCTCTTCCTTCCCATGAACCAATAGATATGGAGACATCCTAGTGCTATCCTTCAGAGTCATTTTGCTTTCCCATAATGCATCTGCCAGCTTTAGATGCCAGTTCCTTTGATTCTTGTCAATGGTTTTCTTTAGTAGTTGAACAAGTGTTTTGTTTGTGGATTCCGTGAGTCCATTACCTTGTGGATAATAATTAGATTATTGACCCATGATGATTCCATATTCTCCACAAAACTCCGTAAACTTTGAACTGATGAAAATCGAACCATTGTATGTGATAAAATTATCTGGGACACCAAATCTCGATGGAATATTGTCTTTGAGGAATTTAATTAGCTCTTCAACATCATCCTTCTTTAATTCCACAACTTTCAGCCATTTAGTGAAATAATATATAGCTGTGAGAATATATATGTGCCCCTTTCTAGACTTCAGATTAATTGTCTTGACAACATCCAGTCCCTATTGGGAGAACGGTTGTTCTTCAATTATGGGTTGCAAAGGCATCACAGATATCTTCATTTTTCTTGAAAACTGCTGACATGAAAAACACTTTCTTATTGTGGCATACAAGTCCCTAAAAGTTGATGGCCAATAGAATCTTTCTCTTATTATCTTGTGGGCAATTGCAGTAGGTGAAAAGTGTCCACCGCATATTCCCTCATGGAATTCTCTTATCAGTTCTTGGGATTGATTTTCATCAACGCATATTAATAGTATACCATCATAATTTCTTCTGAATAGTATGTCATGTTGGTTGTGGAGCCTGATTATCTTCCTAATTCAGAGGTCCTTGCTTTCAGCCGTGTTTATACCCCATGAAGTATTTACACCCTAGAAGTATGTACACTCTTCCATGCGGGGGAGTGTAGAGGGGGGGTACCCCCTCTGCGGGGTCCGGGGGGCCTATCCCCCCGGTTGGGGGATCTGGGGGCAAGCGGGCCCCCAACAGGGGTTTGGGGGCAAAGCCCCTGAAGCAAAAATTTCCTTGTAAAAGTATATTGTAATTTCATTGTAAATCTAGACCGTTCATTATAAGGTCGCAAATCTAACGATAGATATTATGTTCGGGTTTTTTTTCCCTAGAAGGAAACCCTCTTTTATGAGGGAAATGTATTGCGGCTATGGATGATGGTGAATATTGTATTCTGAGAGAGAGGAGACTATGAGAGAAAGAAGAGGAAGTTACAGTGGGTTTTGTTGTAGGTTGTATTCCTTCATTTGCTGGATAATAATAAAGGAAGGACCTGACAATTTCTCTGGTGGACGTAGCCCACACTAGGTGAACCACGCAAATCTGTGTCTCTCTTGTATTGTGTATCTTCTATGTTTTGTTTCCGCATTTGTTTTATTTTATTGCTCCGCGGTCCTGTTTTTCTAACATGTCAGCAGTCAACACATATAAATTCTCCTTCATCTTCAGTGTTCTTCACTCCTTGGGGTTCATGAAGACAATAAATTTCCCAGACCTTAAGTAGAATATAATATCTCTGTACCATTCTGAATCAACTAATGGTTCCTCGACTAAAATTGAAATTATTCCATTGAACAAATCCCCATTTGCGAGGAGCTTACATAAACCTTGTCCTTTGATAGATTTTAAAGGTTTAATATCAATATCATATTCTTGTATTGTTTCCAACCAGTTAGCCCATTTTCCTTCTCTGAATTGTTGATTCAGAAGCATCTTCACTGGTGATGAGGGAACATAAGCAATAACATGGGAGTTCAATATGTACGTGTGAAAGTATGCTACTGTTTTTACAAGAGACAAGTCTTGCTTCTCGAGTTCTGAATACCTCAACTCATAATCATGTAGGGTTTTTCTCATGAAACTTGTTGGGATCTCTTATCCTTTGATATTTTTTTGATTAAGAACGGATGCAACGACTGTCTCTGTAGCAATTGAATAGCCGATTAAATCTCTTTGAAAGTTAGGGCTAATGGTAATTGATCCTTTGATATTATTGAATGCCTCTTGAGTATCTGTTTTTCATTCGAACCTCTACTCCTTTTTCAGTAACAAATTTATCGGCTTCACAATACTTGCATAATCAGGAACAAATCTTTGCACAAAATTAATTTTGCCGAAAAATGATTGGACTCCCTTCTTGGATGTCGAGGGGTTGAGATCATTTATTTCTTTAATTCTTTTTGGATCTAGTTAAATCCCTTCCTTGCATACAATATGGCCCAACAATTTTCCTTGAGTCACAGGGAACAAGCATTTCTTTGGATTCAGAGAAACACCATATAATTTTCATCTTTCAAAAATATTTCTCAAATGATGGATATGATCCTACCTTTTCTTTGAATGCACCATCAAGTAATCTTGATAGTTTTCCATAAAATTTCCTATCAACCCATTGAATGCATGATCCATGGACCTCTGGAATGTGGCTCCAGCGTTCTTCAAAGCAAAGGGCATTCTAGCATATGTGTATGTCTCCCAATGTGTGATAAATGTTGTCTTTTCCCTATCTTCTTCAGCTACCAAGACCTGGTTATATCCCAAAAATCCATCCAACATGGACATGCAGGCTGATCCAATAACTTGTTGGAGAAGGAAAGCATATTAGGCAAAGGAAAGTTATCCTTTAGGCTTTCTTTCTTAATTTCTCTGAAGTCGTCACACATCCGGATTTCCTCGGTATTTTCTCTTACAATTACATGATTTGAAAGCCAGTCTGAGTGTCTAATGGGATAAATTATTCATTCCTTCTTCAATTTCTCCAATTTAAGATTTACCATAGGTTTCAACTTGGTATTCATCATCCTTATTTTTTGCTTCACTAGATTTTCTCCTTCCCTCAAAGGAATGACATGTTGGAATATTGTCTTATCATAAGATTTTAAATCATCATAGGTCTGTTGAGGAAAAGATATGAAATGATCTTACTCAAGCATTTTCAGATCTTACTTGGCTAAAGAAAGATAGAATGGAATATCACCCTATGTTTATAGCCATAAAAAATTGTTTCCTAATCCACAAGTATTGATTACAAATGCTTAGGCCGATTTTTTCATAAATGAAAGATTGCTGAAAAATTCAATATTTATGTAATTTTCTGAAAATAACAGATGCAGAAATAAATATAGAGACAGAAGTAAAAACACCAAGTCAATAATCAACACAAATGAGACATAAAGCAATCCTTTATTCCATTCCAAAATATCAAAAGAATTGTTCTCTTTACAAAATTTCCTGAGGAAGTTTGGACCAAAGTCAAACTTAGATTGTCCCCGATGAAAACCATCCAAAAGGACTTCTGACAAAAAGTAAAAAACTAAACTTTAAAACATGGATAAGCTTGCCATAGATTCTTTCCCACTCGACTTTGCACAATAGCCTTTATCAATCATGAAATTTAATTCACAAACAAACAAGTCTACACAGACTATCAAGGATAGATCAACACCTCTAAAAAACAAGTGTCTGAATGATGAAATTCAGCCCTGAATCTTGTTGTCTACAATGAAAACTGAATTGTATCAATAAAACTCAAATATCATACCTTAGTATGTTTTCTCCTTCTACTCTCCTCTTGTTCCTCCTTCTCTTTTTTTCTTTGAGCAATCAGAATTAGTTGAAGTAGTTAAACTACCTCTTTAGTTTAAGTTAACTAAAAATCAACCAACTTTTTAGTTAAGGGGGAAAAGTAATAAAATAATAATAAAGGTCTTTAATAAATAATAACTAGTAGGTGGGACCCCTTGTGACTCCCTTTAGTTTCTTTAACAAGCACAACACAACTAGTTAATCAATCAAACACATCCCTCCTTGTGGCTCCCATCATCACTCTCATAATTTGACAATTTATATCAATGATAATTGAAATTATATCCAAAAATATAATATCCATATATCCAAAAAATAGTGTGTTGTCCAAAATTTCAGAAGTCAACTATTCTCAACAATCAATAAATAAAAACACTTAAAACCCATATTTTCCACTCTGGGAGGCAATCTTCCCCTTGTTTCTGCTGTCACCCTTTGATTTCTCTGAATTTGCCTTAGGCTGTGTGGAGCCTTTAGGCCTAATCTCATTGATAACATGAGAGAAATCATCTCTCAAATGCATGCAGGATGACACGGATTTGACAAAGTCATTTGAGGGAGAGGAGGGGGCAACATCAACTTTTCCTTTGTCTAGAGCATGGTGGGCCTCGGTTTTTAACCTTTTTCTTGCATGGGAAGACTGTACTGGTGAGTGGGTAGGGGAAACTTAGAAAATTTGATTAACAAGTGGACGAGAAGGTAGAGACAAGTTAGGCCAACCACGATGTTGGGAGACTGTCAGATGGACAATCTCTTACCATCCATCGCTTTCAGGAACTTCAGGTTGTAATGAGACATGAGGGGAAACTGGGATACCAGGGACATGTGGGCATTTGAAGGGAGACCTTTCTGGCCTAGGTTGGACCACTCCTTATCCAATCCAGTTATAAAATCCAGCTTGGAATAGCTGGCTCAACTCTTGCGAGTCTGCATCAAAATGTATAGAAAACATTGGCCTTCTAGGTCCCTTGTTCCAATTTCCTCTTCCTTTGCTACCTTGACCATGGCTGCCTCTGTTGAAAAAGTATAATTCTTGTATTCATTATTTATTAGCAACTAATTTCTTCAACAACCATACATGACATCTCTTTAAATATGGGACAAAGTTTGGCTCAACAACACATCAGACTCATGCAATTCAATCCATAAAAATCGTTTAATACTTGTCAATGAGAAAGGTGTGAATAAGGGTTTTGGGATATGTGAGGGAATTTATTGAGTGAAAAGTGGTAAAATGAAGGGAAGTAGATCATTATTACTTCTCAACAAATCATCAAACAATCATCTGGATTGTAAATCAAAACATATCACTGTAACTCATCCCTGTGCCAACCTTTAACTTTTATCATACAGAGTTTCATTTAACTATAATTTAATTTTAAGAACAAGGAGTGGATAGTGAATATGGGAAGGCAAGGGGACTTGTAATGTGAAAAAAAGTGAGAGAATGGTAGTGAAAAAACAAATATTGTTCATAAAAAAAATCAAGTAATCCATAAACCCAAATCTGTATTCAATACAAAACATACCTATACCAATTTTAATAATTACTATGTGTCGAAACTGCTCACTGTTCCACATTCAATTTCTTCAAAACTTCTCAATTAATACAGACTGTAATGATACTCATAATTACTATGAATGTCAACAATCCTGTTAAGAGGATACTTGGCATCTAATTCCTTTCCTTTCATTTAAAACAAAATCGAAAGAAACACACAACAACATTGATCTATCTCTATCCATAATACATCACTATAAAATATCAAACATTGTCCATAAATTCGCAATCGCCCAATAAAACATATACAGAGGTCCCTTTTCTAAATTTAACAGACTTCTAAAACTTGCCTAATTTCATTTCTTTTCATTATATCAACCAACAAAACTTTGCACTGAAACCACAATATAAAACCTGAGCTTCATCATTGATGATGAAATTAAATAAAAGATGCACGATGCCTCCATAATAGATACACAGTGAAACAACAAAATCATGGTCAATAATTTCCACAATTTTCCATGATCCCAATCGGGACTAGTGAAACACACAGTAGTCACCAACTTGCAATTAACTGTTGGAAGATTGATTGTTGTCATTGATGTCAACCCTAGTCATGGGTTTTGGACCGCAAGATTGATAAAGGTATCTGATCATGAAGGAAAATGCACATGCATATACAAC
>JASDQU010816529.1:13542-33456 GCA_032191745.1 Picea mariana
AATTTGGGGCAAATGCTTATGAGATTGAATTACCCGATGGGATTGGAATTTCTCCGATATTCAATGTCTCAGATTTGTACTCATACAAAGTTGAGGAACTAGGAACAAACGATGAACAACAAGAGGTGTAGTGGTGAAAACAGATGCCAGTTGCAGAAAAGCTGCAGATGGAGTACATACTGGACAAAATACTGAGTAGAAAGACTAGGCGAAGGCAATACTTTGAATATTTGGTCAAATGGAAAGGACATTCAGTTGAAGATGCCAGCTAGGAGAATGAAACAGAGATTCAGAAGCATGGACAAACCGTGCAAGAGCTCATGGAAAGGAGCCCATGAAAAGTTTCAAGCGAGGGAGTATGATGCAGAAGAATTTCAAGTGAGCCAGCGTGGAGACAACGGACAGCTGGACAAGCGCCCAGAACAAATTTTGAAATCACCTTGAAGTTATTGCGCAATCTTAAATGAAGTCATTAAGAAGAAGCGCACTTGTAAAATGTAATCGGACCTTGAGCGATTTTCTCTTGTCCTTAGTAGATAGGAGGCATTTATGGTAGTTAATGTAAGTAGATAGAATTGAATGTGTAGATTAGACAGTTTAGAATGAGAGAGGGAAAATGGAATATAGACACCCTCCTTGTGTATTGTAACATTATTATGAGAGCAAGAACATAGAGGAGAAGCAGAGAGTTGTGTAGCAGACTCCATGTACAGAAGTTTTGAATTAATACAAGAAAGCTGTGATTCAGACTCATGGTGTTCATGTATTCTCTGTGTATGCATTTTTGAATGTTATGCTCATGAATGGTTTACTCTTTCTGTCATGCAATTGTTTTTATGCTACGTATGAATGATTTCTTGTTGAATGTATGAAATCTGAGAGAGAGTAAGAGAAATGAGTTTCAATTGTTTCTCTATCTGAGCAAGAGTTCCTGCAAGGAGTGCAGTTGAACTGTCCACAAGGAGTGCATTGAAAGAAGACTCAGAGGTTCGTCTCTGAAGGCTCAGGAGAGATACTGTTTGTTCTCATATTCACACAGAGGTGCAGATAGGCGCAGGAGCTGTGCAAGGAGTGTGTAGGCCGAGGAAAATCTTAGAGTTTCGAACCTGAGCAAGGTATTGAGAGACCATTGCTGCAGAGCATGTGCAAGGTTGAAGAGCATTCAACACTTTAAGTGTTGAAGGTTGCCACAAGGAGTGCATGCAAAGGGTCTTCTTTAAGACTCGAAGTTGTGAGAAAGCTCAAGAAGGATAAAACCTTTGAAACTATTGAAGGAAGCACAAGGATTTGGTGCATATTGAGTGATTAGAAGGCACCGAAGTTTTGTGTCACAGGTGGATAAGTCCGGGAAGGAATCCTGGGTTCACTTCACAAAAAATCATCAGGAGAAAGAAACAGATGGTCAGAATTCTCTGTGGAGAATTAGCGAAATCCCGCCTGCCGTCCGATCTGATAAAGGAGCAAGGAGGTTACGACTGCATTCAGAGTTCAAGTTCAGGAGATTGTGAACCATTGGATCCTCACCTAGTTACTCGTTAGCTGTCTGATCTGACAGAAGTTGCACAGGGTTTAAACCCCCTCAAGCTGAGCGAAAGTCTCGAAAGGTGTCGGGATATCGAGGCGTCGGGGTTCGGGATATCGGAAATCCCGTGGACAAGAGATCAGGTAAATCCATAGTTAAACCCCCGATATAAATAAGAACCATCCATCTGTTGGGACAGGTGGCAGGGATTGAGAACCATCGACATATCAGAAGTTTAGATACCAAGAGTCTGAGACCCTTTGAGTCCCAAACCAGCCAAAGGATCACAGCCGTGGATCTCAGGAAGGACACGTGTCGTGTGATCATCCAAATTGGAGATTCGGTCATAGGGACTCACATAATTGAGTGTTTTGGCTTTGCAGTTGGCAAAGTCTGAGATTTAATCAGAATCGCCCATCCATTTTGGACGCGTGTCGGAAATCCGAAGAAGACGGGGTTCGACGTTTCGCGGATCTTGAAGATAGGAAATACTTGCATTTCGGAGTTGCAAAGTCTGAAATCCCGAAAGGAGGAAAGCTCCGTTAGGGGTCCCAGGTGACATCATCTCATCATAACGGGGAATCAAGAATCTCCATGGTGAAAACCCCGAAGCAGACGAGGACCGTCCATCTTTAAGGACGCGTGGCAACAATCTCGACTTTCGGGGAAAGTCCCGAAAAAGGAAGCCATATCGAGAAATCGGAATTCGAGAGATCGGGGAAATAGAAGACAAATGCATTTCGGCATTTGAAATCGCGAAGTCCTGAGGAAGGTCTGGAGCCATTGGTTTAGTAAATGATCACAACCGTTGATAGTGTCTACACCAAAAAGGGGTTCCTAGTGACATCATATCGGGATTCGGAGAATCGGGTATCCGGAGGACAAGAGGTCACATACACTTAGACATCAGAAACCCCGAAATCTCGAAAGGTGATAGGACTGCGTTCATATAAAGGGAGGTCGTATGGACCTAAAAGTCTAGCCCAGGGGACTAGCAGAAGTTGAAGTACTCTGGGATATCGGAGATTGAGAAATCATGAGACAAAAGGTTTGCGACATCGGGGATTGCGAAACCTCGAAACCTGATTTTCCAGTTGTCTGTTGAACACTGATCGGGCCTAGAGGCTGCGAGGAGCAGAAAAGACCTCTGGGTCAATTTTAATAAAGATTCCAGTGGAGAATCGAAGGAGCCACTCTGGCTCGGGGTGAAATTTGAACGATCCTTAAGACCGGGAGGTCAACGTAGATGCCTTTGCCGAGGCAGAGGGTGCGTTTGCGTCACCACGAATGTAAAATATGCTATCAGAACATCCCAAATGGATACTCTAGAGGAGGAAATGACTAAATCCACTAAGATGGAATAAATTATGATTGAAATGGGCACCGACCCCGATATTATACTGGGAAGAGTACAAAGGCAGCTAGGAGGATTAAATATTGATAACCAAGGAGCTTCTAGTTCAAGAAAGAATGAAGAATTCCAACCTCGATTGGCTCAAAACCAAACAATGAGAAGAGGATTTTTTAAGGGAACCATACCTGATGTAAAGTTTTATCCCGTGGAAGCACAAGAAACTAAGCAAAGAATTGAAATTGCACAGATGAATAGAACCATGAAAAAAATGTAGAACGAGATAACCAAAATAAGAAAAGGAGACAATTACATGCCAAATCCAAGAATTCCAATCCCAGAGAAAAGGAGGAACCCTCCCCAAGAAAAAAGAGTGAGTTTTGAAAACAAGGATAACCTAAAAATACCAAGGGTTCCCAAGAAGCCTACTCCAAATGCGGTTGTTTTGGATGATGTATGTTGGCAGCAGGCCGAAGTAGAAAGAAGGATGATCATGGGGAAAGAAAGAGGGCAGAAAGTAAAGCGACAACTGGAAGGAAATGCAATATGCATGCATGCAATAAAGCATGCACAAGGAGAGTGACAGCTAGAAGGAGGAGAAGCATGCGCACATGAGAGGAAGACCTAACGTTGGTAGGGTTAGGGTTTTGGGAATGTATTGTAAACGGTTGAAGAGCCCATAATGTATAAATAAATATACACATGTATCATAGGTTTTTTTTTTTGTTGCATTGTTCAGACTATTGTTCCATCGGAGATATGTAGAAGTTGATGCATTATGTAATGTTTCACAACCCATTTTTATATAAGATGTTGAGCTAGAGGAGACAAGGGAAGGTATATCTTGAGGATTAGATCGCAGGCTGAGGAGCCTGGTGTGATATAGTTCGCCTCATATAGATCTTACCCATATGAGGAGAATTGTAAGTGCACGACGATGGATACGCAGAACTACCATAATAAAAGAGCCAAGAGCCAAATCTTTGTGGACGTATCCTAGGAGGGGGTGAACCACGGTAACATTTGTGTAATGTGATGAATGCATGCATATCTTTATTATCTTTTCATTAGTTATTTGGTGTGATGAATGAATGAATGAATTATTACGTTGCTTGTTTAAATGTTGTTGTGATATTGAGGGAATAAGTTATGAAGGTCATTGCATAGTCATGAATAACAATAGGTTGCAGTCACAAGTTATAATAAATGGTTCAGAATACAGATCCCATATCTCACGTTCAATCCTAGGCTGTAAACGCATGAGTCTTACAACCACCCATTAAATCTATCTCGGGTGAGACTGCGCAGTGCATTCTGTGTGCTGCATTGCCTTCTGTTTTACCAAGAGGGTCGATATTTTTAGAGATTTTTTGGAAACCTAAAAGACATGAACCCTGGGTCAATAAATTAGATGGTAGAGAAGGAAGATAAAACCCAACAAATGGTTCTATTTACATTGGAAGGAATAGAGGAGGATTGAGTAGATGAGATAGGTGGAGTGAGAAACGAGCAAAGAAAAGAAGAGAGTAATGAGCCATTAGAAGGGGATGTTGAGACCGTGGAACCCCACAAAAGTAGAAATCGAAACTTGGTTGAGAACCAAAGAGCTAGAGTTTGCACAAAAAGACAATAGAAACCCTAGAATAACACCCCGCAAATATCTGTACAAATATGTGTTTACTGATTTGCAGGAAGTCTTTTTCTGTGATTTTCTGCATCTATCGCAGGCATGGATACTAAGGTTGAAGGATAACCACATGACGAACCAGATTCGACAATTAGATTGGACCCCAGTACAGATTGAGCAACTACAGCAGGTGAACAACAAATTCTATCGCACAGTAGACTTTATTGATAGTATTGACAGTATTGTGGCAGGGTTTATAACAGAGTTTGCAGTTGACACAGTGAAGTCATACAACGCAGTGGAGAAAGAATTTTGATGCGAACCTCGAGGAAGGTACCTTCGATCATTGTATAATTCTATTAATATACTGCTATATAACAAGGGTGTAATGACAATGGAATTAGACAGCTAAACTTCCCTGCGTGCATGGGGGAAGGGGGGAAGCATTGACAGAGAGAGGAGAAATGGAAGGAGGCAAGGATACGAGAAAGAAGGAGGAACCCTTGGACCCGATCATGATGGATGACGACCAGATCCGATGGATATTGGAGACAACTGGAAAGACACGTAGCAGAGCACCCTACCAATACAAGGTGAATACTAAGAAGAGAGCTATATCCACAAGGGAAGGCTTGGCGAGTGATGAGGAAGAGGTAGAGGATCTTTGGGCTGTGGAGAAGATTGAGGAAATCCCGTGCACAACATATGAGAGGAAGATGAGAGGTCCATGAGCGGGAGGAGAAGGCAACCATCCTTTCCATATTAATGTTAGTGTGGAACCCATAAGCCCATGTGTGACTAATACACCAAAGATAAAACCACCATTTAGGCAACCGCAATTTGGAGGAATTCTGACAGCAGGAAGTACATCTACACAAGGAACAACAATTGGAGGATCCAGTTCAGGAAACACTACCCAATTATCTACACCGCACGGAGTAGGTAGTAGTTCAGTATTCAGAATGGTAGGACATGATCCTACCATCAGGTTACCAGAATTTCGGGGAGAAGCAGCATAAGACCCTGAGAAAAAAAATTTCATTTGTGCAAAGATCTGGGAAGAAAAACAAATCAATGATGAAGATACCAAACTTGTGCATCTAGTTATTATGCTAAGAGACCGTGCACTAGACTGGTACATGAGTCTAGACACAAATAGTGCCCCTGGGACGACAAGGACACTGGAAGACATTAAGAAGTTATTGATTAATGAGTTCTAGAAGCCAAGCTCAAAGGATCAGTACATGAACGAGATGATCGAAATAAGACAAAAACCAGGAGAGTTTGTATGGGAGATTGACCAGAGATTCAAACGACTGAAGGGAAAGTTAAAATATCTCATGACCGATATGCAACATCGACACCTGTTTGTCAATTCACTACTCCCACACTTAAAATACCCTTTACAAAAACAAAAATTTCAAACGTAGGCAGAGGCTCTGCAGGAAGCCTTGCAGCTGGAAGAAAACCAGTACCAATAGATAGACCCAGCTATCAAAGAACTAAAGGAGGATTTGAAGAATCTCATGCTTTAGCTAAACCATAATAAGAACAAGGACAAATGATAAGTCATTTGGTGTACCACGTGTAGGATGAAAGGACACCACAAGAATGAATGTCCAACATTCGTGCAGTATATGGAAGAAGGAATGTCGAATCCATTACCAACGGGAGGATTATGGTGTGAAATATTTAAGAAACTGGGTCATGACCCTTATCACTGCACGATGATGCAGAAATACTAGACAATCCCAAAGAGTTCATATTGCATCATTTGCAAGTCAGTGGTCCACGACGATAAACATTGTAGAACTATGGAGCTGATGCAAGAAAGGACATCAGATGCATGTAGGGTACAGGCCGAAATGATGACTGGGAAAGAAACACCACAGTCCAATCAAGTCCCAACTCCATACAACACTATGCAGAAGAAGTATAATATTGCGTAGCAACCATACAATAACGCACAACCGTAGTACAACCTAGCACAACCTCAGTACAATACTGTGCAGTATAATCAGGCACCTCAGTATAATGCACTGAGAAGTGATTGAGCAGGCTATAGAGGAGGAGGACGAGCCAGAGAAGGTTTTGAACAAGGTAGAGGACCAGTGACATGTCACAATTGTCAGCAACCAGAACATTATGCAAGGGACTTTCCACTTCCACCAGCAACTTGTATGTATTGTCGTGCATTGAACCATGATATAGAGGAATGTCCGACACTACTAGTGAAGATTCAGGAAAAGAGGAACCAGAACAACGAAAATGTTCAGTGGATTTCAGCCGAAGCAAGGGATGAAGGATGGAACATCAACATAGTTACCCGCAGAGGGGCTAAAATAGCCACTGACGCAGTTCGACAAGAACTAATGTAGAACCAATGGGTAAAGAAGAACACTGAACCCAGGAAGCAGTTTGACGTGCAGAAGGAAAAGGAGATCTTTAAAGAGGTCAAACAAGAATTTCAAAAGGAGGGCACAATGTTGACTTCAATTGCGCAGCATAACAATGAAGCACCAAAATATGAGATGCCTCCATCATTGGATCATACCAACGAAATGTAGTCCATGGGACAAGTAAGTACAATCAAAGGATTTTTGCAATGACGTGTAAATATGTTAAGTGATCCATCATTTGTGAAAATATTGCAAAACATACTAGCAAAATGTAGCAGCGATATGGAAGACAAGCTAGAACCAAAGACAATCAATCACCTACACACAAAAAGAAGAACAAGTAGGGAGTTCAGAATGAATGCTAACATTAGAGATTTCAATATGGGAGACATTATACTAGATCTAGGATCTGAAGTTAATGTATTACCAAAGAAGACATGGCAATGCATGGGAGAGCCAACATCAGGATACTCACCCATTCAATTGAAACTAAAAAACCAGCATAGATTCCTACCAATAGATAGATTGAAAGGAGTGACAATAGATCTTGATGGATTGCGCACTAAAGCATATTTTGAAGTCATTGAAATAGTAGACGGTACAACACATTACCCAAAATTACTTAGTTTGGATTGGGTGTTTGACAACCAGGCCATAATCAATTTGAAGACCAGGAAAATGAAATTTGAGTCCAAAGAATACAGGTTCATTGCACCATTTTACCCATCCTAAGGGGAGAGGTTTGTAGAACCTACTTTCCTAGACTTAGAGGAATTGGACTAGTTGAGCAGAAAAACTATGCGCGATGAGGATTACGTAAAACCAACTACAAACGAGATACTCATTTGGCAAAGTATTACTTCATGTGCAATAGACTCAGACAACAATTTAGAGAACTGGCAGCAAAGGCTACACGAAGTCTCCACAAGAAGATGTGCAAGAATAGACCACACAGTAAGATGGGTCGGCACATAAATCAGGGAACCACTCTGTTTCCACGGAATAAATTATTTGGAAACATTCTTGACACAGTATAAAGAGGTAGTGTTAGAAAACCAGAGACGGTTAGCACTTGATCTAGAACTAAAGGCCACACCGGCAAGATGGTGGGATGCACACAAAGAGACAATCACAGACTGGTACCAATGTAAGCGGTCACTACGCATAAGGTTCAACACAGAATAGGGAAACAACAAACAAAAAAAGTACGATGGACACAGAGCACCAGTGGAACACTTGGAGGCGTGTAGAATGCTATGGAAAATGACACCCCCAGAGGAGTGGCCTCATCACTTCATACACACTCTATAGGGCATACTAGTGAACTGGTATACAGACCAGGAGTTGCGTAAAGGAACCATGACATGGACGACATTGTAAAAGAATTTTTCAATCACTTTCTCATTCGAACATGAGAACCCCAACATAGATGAAACCCTTAAATAGATAAGAGGAGTAATATTAATCAAAACACTAGAAATATAATTGATCACAAAAGAACAACAATGGAACAAACAGACAGTCAAGGAATTGTTGTCATGTTACCATGTACAGGAGGAAGTACCGGATGAAGATGACCCACGTGATATTCAGATCGAATAAGTAGAAGGTGAAATAGATGTGGAGGGACCACCCATATAATCAAAATTCATTGCCCCACCGATCGAAATAAATAAAGTCAACATTGGGACAGTCGAACATCCCAAAATGGACAACATTGGAGATTACTGGGATGAGCGAATAGTAGAAAGAATCACAGAATTTTTGTGCGAATACAACGACTTGTATCCTACAACATTTATAGAGATGAAGTGGATAGACAGAGAGTTATGCAAAATGAAGATACCACTCAGACCTGAAGCGAGACCTATTAGACAACGACCATATAGATTGAACCCCATATACAAACAGAAAGTCAAAGCTAAGATCGACAAGATGCTCGAAGCCGACATCATAGAACTGGTTGAGGAGTCAGAATGGATATGTCCAATGGTAGTACAGGACAAGAGACAAGGAGGGATCAGGATATGCGTCAACTTAAGAAAGTTGAACGATGCATGCCTACATGACCCATTCCATGCACCCTTCACGGATGAGGTGTTAGAGAATGTAGGAGGACATGAATCTTTCTCATTCACTGATGGATTCTCAGGCTAACATCAGATTATGATAGCATAGGAGGACAGATAGAAGACCACGTTTGCGACATAATGGGGATCTTATCAGTACACAGTCATGCCGTTTGGACTGAAGAATGCACCAACAATATTCCCCAGAGTGGTCATCGCAACATTTAAAGAATTCATCTATCAGTTTCTCGAAGTATACCTGGATGATTGGACAGTCTATAGTCTGTTAAAAAAAAATGTGGAAGTCTTACGCCTAATGCTAGAAAGATGAAGACAGTGTCAGATATCACTAAATATAAAGAAATGATTATTCATAACATCGTTTGGGATACTCTTGGGCCACATAGTATGGAAACAAGGTTTATTAGTAGATCCGACAAAGATCACGGTAATTGTTAATTCACCACCACCGAAAACAGTCCGTCAACGAAGAGCGATGTTGGGACACATAGGTTATTACAGGAAATTTATCAAAGGATATGCACAAATCACTAGATCGATGGAAAAGCTTCTAAGGAAGGATACAAAGTTTCAATGGAACGACGAGTGTCAACACGGTCTGGATACCTTGAAGGAAAATATGGTTACCGCGCTGATATTAGCATTTCCAGACTGGGAGAAGACATTCCACGTGCTTGTAGATGCATCATCCATAGAACTTGGAGCTATCTTGGTGCATCTAGGAGTGAGAGACTTGGATCACCTAATAGCATTTGCGAGCAAAAAGTTATCAGACTCAGAACAAAACTACAACACGACATAAAGAGAAGGCCTAGCCATGGTCTATGCATTGCAGAAATTCATACATTACTTATTTGGGAAGCACTTTACAATGTGCACAGATCGCTCGGCCCTGAAATATCTAGTCAACAATCCAGTTTTGGGGGGGATAATCTGTCGATGGTCACTACTATGCCAAGAATTATACTTTGAAGTAATAGTCAAACCAGGGAAATTGAATGCAGGACCTGACCACCTATCAAGGGTAACAAATGGAGAAGAACCTACGAATTTAGAAGACAACTTTCCAGATGCACAATTATTCTCAGTATATATTTTTGATGAATACATTGTAGATATCATTCAGTACTTGATTATAGGTACTGCACCATGCAGAAGAAAAACCTAGTAGTCCGCACTACCGACTATCAACTGATTACAGGACATTTATATAAAATGGGCATAGATAGCATCTTGCAAAGATACATGTTAGAGCATAAAAGACCAAGAGTTTTAGTAGAATCCCACGAGTGAGTAGCAGGAGGGAATTATGCAGGCAAAGCTATCGCGCAGAAGGTATTGCACGCAGAACTATGGTGGCCAATGATTCACAGAGACTCGAAGGAATATTGTTAAAGATGCGATTCATGTCAAAGGGTAGGAAAACTCAATAGAAGGGATGAGATTCCATTACGACCACAAGTAACATTACAAACATTTGTAAAATGGGCAATAGACTTTGTGGGACCAATCAACCCACCGACAAAAAGAACAGAGGCTAGGTACATTATCACCGCGACGAAATATTTAATAAGATTGGCAGAAGCCGCACCAGTAAAAGATTGCATCGTAGAAACAACAACACACTTTTTGTTTGAACAAGTAATCACTCGATTTGGGTGCCCAAGAATTTTGATGAGCGACCAAGGCACACACTTTCTAAAAAACATCATCAATGCTATGACCAAAGAGTTTGAAGTCCATCATGAGACGAGCACACCATATCATCCACAGGCAAATGGCACAACAAAATCCTTCAAGAAAATTCTAGAGAATGTGCTGACAAAGATCTATAATGTCAACAAGGATGACTAGGAACTCAAAGTACCAGCAGTATTATGGGAATACATAACTACATGCAAAAAATTGATAGGGCACACACCATTTAAACTAGTTTATGGCCAAGACGCAGTGGTGCCATTAGAATTTTTAGTCCCAAGCTTGTGTGTAGCATCAATCACATAGATTACAAAATGAGGTGCAATACAGGAGAGACTGGATCAATTACTGACCATGGAGGAAGACCAAATATTGGCAGGATTCCACCAACAAGTTCATAAAGCATGAGATAAATATTGGCACGATAGACACATCAAGAAGAAAAGGTTCAAGGAAGGAGATCTAGTGCTGATGTACGACAACAAATCATTACAGCACCTAGGAAAGATCAGAATGCATTGGTTAGGACCATACAAAGTAAAATCTGTCACAGATGGAGGATTTGTACAATTAAGAGATTTATCAGGCACATAAATTAGAGGGATGATCAATGGGAGCCGACTGAAGTTGTACAAGGACA
Organism: Picea mariana; assembly: GCA_032191745.1. NCBI lineage: Eukaryota > Viridiplantae > Streptophyta > Pinopsida > Pinales > Pinaceae > Picea > Picea mariana. Next base: position 24,870 of record JASDQU010816529.1, read on the forward strand.
GTCGACTACCCACAGCGCAGTAAAAAAACAATAAATAAATAAAATCGAAAAATAACCAAAGAGGGCGCAGTGCGCCAGAAGTAGAAAGGCCACACAAAGATAGAAACAAAAACTCGGCGAGAAGAAAGACAACGGTCACATCCAAAGGGAAACGAGCGAGAAAAGAAGAGTTGACAAAAGTAGGACGACATGACAGCATTAGGCGAAATTAAAGGATGACAAGGATCGATGGGATGCCACATTAATCGTGCCAACTGGAGAAGGAACAATAAGAGTAATGGAAAGTACGAAACCGCCAAAGAAGCATTAAACCAGTGATAAAGGTGCATTAAACCCATAATCAAGGAAGCATCCTTGACAAGATTCATGGGAAAGCCATACAACACATGGGTGATGGAGCCAATAGTTTATTCACGAAGAGAGAATAGGCAGAGAGTGACATAGAAATAACATAGAGAGAGTTCACGAAGACCAAAGAGACCATTTGAACCCAACATACATTTGACATTGACTGCCATGGCACCTCCTAAGCAAGAAGAAGCGAGCCAGATCGTCAGGCAAACCAGAGTTCAAACTAGTCATGAGGACAGGCCGAAGAAGGTGAACAACAGCTGCTGGAGGTTATCAATGTTGATGAAATCCCATCCCCAAAGACAATACTAGTACAACCCACACCAATACTGGAAGAAATTCAACATCCATCAATAGAAGCCACGAATGTAGATACGGCCACAACAGCATAAGAACCACAAAACTAGGAAGAAGAAACCTTGAAGGAGATGCAACCATAGAATACAAAAGCAGCTTTGAAAGTTAATGGAACGACGCTGAATCCAACAGTAGCAGTGAAGTGAGATGAGTCTCAAACGACCATTTCAAACCACCTAGGCAGGGAGACATGTGAAGATGCCCCAAATTGGCTAGAATGGCATACAAAGGAACAACCGAAAGCCGTTGGAACTTTGAGCCAGCCACCACTACAGGAGGAAGATAAGATACAAATACCAAGGTCACCTTGCAAGAAACCGACAACATAAATTATTCTATCGCGCATATCAGAGGGGGCACGTGTAGGACCAGAGCTACTGGGTCATGTCGGGAAGCTCAAATATTCAGACCATGATGTAGTAGATGAATCCAAGTTCATGGAACTTGTGAAGAGGGTTTTTTTACAGACTATGAGCACGAATCACTTGGGAGAACCGATTGATCAACATCATCAATGGGAAACTGGGTTGGAGAAAATGAGAATTTTAGGTCTGTTGGACTTACCACATTTTGGCAAAGGCCAGAATGAAACAACATGCGTCAAGAAGCTATTAGCATTCACACATGGAGGGGACATATGGATGGACAAGCTTGTCCCCATAACTGTTGATCTTATTATGAAAATAACAGGGTTACCAATTCGGGGTATGGATCTTGCGCTGTTTCTGGATGACAAAACCAAGGAGAAAGTGCTAGCAGAAGAGATGAAGAAGAAGTATGGCACCACCAGGGGGACAAGAGGGATAATTATCAAGAAGATCAACAATGCAACCATGCAATTGGGAGTGAAAATCTTAGCCTGCAAGATTCTAAGGAAATGCCACAGGGAGGAAGTCCCAACTGGAGTTTTTGCAGTTGCAGCCCAGTGCACAGAAGGCACCTCAATGAGATGGATGCCATACTTATTGAACTTGTTCCTAGAGGACTTCAAGGATGCACATGACCTAGCCACATAGTTCCACTACTCATGGTTGATTACCTTAATAGTCTTCATGAGATGGCAAGAGCCAAGGTATGTAATGTTTTGTACCAGACCCAAACCAAACTAGGGAAAGAGGTATTCGATACTAAAGGCGATGACGAGCGCCAGTCAAAAGAGGATGAACAGATCCATCTTTGAAGGATACCTACATGACCTCCAAGAATCCATCTCCAATATGTGGTGATTTACACCAGAAGTTTTCATGCGATATGCAAACATCGCCAAATTATAGGCCACACGAAAAAAAATGTGGATACAAGCAAAGAATGATCCAAATAAATAGTGGATACAGATGCACTACTGCATCACAGAGGATGACATTGATATGGTCATCAACGAATGGCTCGACGACTGGAGGATTCCAGCCATTACCAAGGAATTTCTAGAAATAACAATAGAGGAAGAGGCAGAGCAGGGAGACACGCAACCCCCATAAATCCAAGCGCCCAAGAGACCAAGAACGGTCCAAGGCAAGACAACATAGAAAGATGAAGGGCCAAAGAAGATAGGGACCCAGAAGGGGAAGAAGGATAATACATAGCTGACTAGGGAACAACAGAAATAGGCCAAGGGAGCGCAGGAGACTACCCCAAATCCCAACACATAGGAACCAGGGAGAAATAAGAGACCAGCCACACAGACAAGAGGTGTGCACAAGAAATCAAAGGCACAAAGAACACCACCAAAATACACAATCACGGAGGATGATGGGGAAATTATTGCTAGATTGGTCCATGATTTTCTATATGAGGACTTCGACCATGTTGCACACAATAGGGACAAGATTCAAAACGAGTTGGCAGACATACAACAACACCTCAAACAAATTAGGGAAGGGCATAAAGCAAGAAGCAGGGGAATCAAAACATAAGCACTGAAGATAGAAAGAAGGGTGCAAGAGGAAGAATTACAGTCAGTCCAGGGGATACTGCAGCCACACATAACATTCCATATCAACCCCAGTATGCTGCGCATGGACGAAATTGTGGGGCAGAAACCTTTGAAAGACTCAAGTCAAATCCAACTTGTGTTGACAAGGATACCATCAGGGGCATTACATAGGTTGCAAGAAAGCATCAACCACGTGGTACAATCTCGAACACAAAGAGACTTAAATGAATTAAAGAAGGCAACAAAGAAGTGGGACACATTGGAAATAGTCTATGAGAAGGCTAAATCTGAGACTGAGGAGGAAAGGGAGCACTGAAACGGATTGGAGAAGAATGTGGCAGGAACTTATGAGAAGATTCCACAAACTGCACAAAGTGAGGAAATCACAGCAGCATAAAATATTGATCAGATTGCATAGGCAATTGATCAATACTAGAAGGATATTGAGCATCTCTGAGAACAAATCATACCAACCACTCCACCGACAGTGAAGGAGAAAAGGAATCATAAAAAAACAATGCAGCTGCAGGAGATAGAGCAGTAGGTTAGAACAACAACTGACTTGTTTGATAAAGCAATGCAGCTTTGGATCAGGTTGGAGGAGGATCAACAGGACCAAAAATGGGACATGGAAGAGGAAAGGATCCACGTAGCGATCCAAGAAATCATGCATAATCAGAATACAATACCAATCCCAAAACATGTCAAAGGGACGCAGGAGATGAAGAAGCTGCATGCATAACTCATCACTGCGCAAACATAGAAACATGAGCGATAGGCTCAAATGGAGCTATTACAGGAGTAGGTAGCAGAAGTACTGGCACAAGTAGAGCTAGTTAAGACACAGATAGTACAAACCCAGGAAGAATGTGCAGGATTGATCAATGATGAAGTTGTAGTCTAGGTAGTGGACACAATCAAGGAGAAAACCGAGGCTCTGACACAAGTAGCAGAGCTCAAGCAAAAGTTCCAGACGATCACCAAGGAGATCGAGAAAGCTTAGCAGGATTAGGTGGCTCGAGATGAGACACATGTTAGTGTTCGGGGCCTGTTGGTAGTAGGCCAAAGTAGAAAGAAGGATGATCATGGGGAAAGAAAGTGGGTAGAAAGTAAAGTGACAACTGGAAGGAAACGCAGCATGCGCGCATGCAAGAAAGCGTGCACAAGGAGAGCAACAGCTGGAATGAGGAGAAACAAGCACACATGAGAGGAAGAACTAATGTCAGTAGGGTTAGGGTTTTGGGAATGTATTGTAAATGGCTGAAGAGCCCGAAATATATAAATAAAGATACGTAGGTATCATAGGGGTTTTTGTTTTTGCATTGTTCAGACTATTGTTCCATCGAAGATATGTAGAAGTTGATGTGTTATGTAATGTTTCACAGCCCATTTTTGTATAATATGTTGAGCTAGAGGATATGAGGGAAGGTAGATCTTGAAGATTAGATTGCAAGATGAGGAGCCCGGTGCGATCTAGTTTGCCTCATATAGATCTTACCCATTTGAGGAGAATTGTAAGCATGCGGTGCTGGATATGCAGAACTACCATAATAAAAGAGTAAAGAGCCAAATATTTGTGGATGTAGCCCAGGACGGGGTGAACCACAGTAACATCTATGTGATGTGATGAATTCATGCATATCTTTATCATCTTTTTAGTATTTATTTGTTGCGCTGAATGAATGAATGAGTTATTACATTTCTTGTTTAAATGTTGTTGCTTTATTGAGGGAATAAGTTATGAAGGTTACTGCATAGTTGTGAATAACCGTAGGTTGCAGTCACAAGTGATAATAAATGGTTCAAAATATAGAGCCCATATGTCACATTCAATACTAGGTTGTAAATGCATGAGTCTTAAAACCACCCATTAAATCTATCTCGAGTGAGACTACACAATGCATTCTGTGTGCTGCGTTGCCTTTTGGTTTACCAGGAGGGCTGATAGTTTTAGAGGATTTGTTGGAAACTTGAAAGACATGAACCCTGGGTCAATAAATCAGACGGTAGAGAAGGAAGATAAAACCCAACAATGTCTATGACGAGCAATCAATTGAGAAAGAGAATTATTACTCACTTGATGAGAGGTATGAAACTGTGCATATGGACGGATGCAATACATCCATGTACATATTTGAAGAGGGAGACAATGATCCCAACCCACAATAAAATGTCACCCAGAAAAGAGAGTTTGTAAATAGACCAAAAAATAAAGGCGACTCTGATAAAGAGAACCAAAAAGAAAAAGAAAAGGAAAAAACAAATGAGAAAGTGACGGATGGTGTTGGAAGTAAAAGGAAACACGTGACATCAAACTCTACTCAAATGAAATATGATGTTGTAGAATATTTGAGTAAAATAATGATAACCCTACCCTTTGCGGAAGTGGTGAAGATTCCCCAGCAAAGAGAGAACATTTTGAAGTTGTTGGATGATCCATATGAAAGAGAAGAAGTTGCTTTTACTAGTTGTAAACAAACCCTTGGCCAGTCAATTGCCAAGTTGAGAGGTAAAATTACTCCCTTTTATATTTTTATTGAAAATCATGATGTTTCACTACATAATTGTTTAGTTGACACTGGTGCGACGAACAATATCATGCCACTGGTAGTCATGGAGGCATTGGGCATGAGTTGCACCAAGTATTATGAAACTGACGAAAGTATATATGCAATTGATTATAGAAAAGTGTCAGCTTATGGAGACATCAAGGAATTTTTTTCTTGGATTACAACAACGCCCCATATCATTACAATTTTCAATATTATTGTGGTAGGCCTTCCTCCGACATATGGAGTTGTGCTGGGAAGAGACTGGACGTCTATTATTGGAGGATATATAATGAACGATGGAAGTTGTATGATGCTGCCAGGAAAAGAAGGAGCAATGTTTAAAGTGCCCCATGAACCTAGAAAACCCATCTCCTTCAAAAATAAGGACAATGAATTGATAGAGGATTATATAGATGCTGGAATCAGAAACTATGCTATCCTAGACATAGAGCACAACGAAGTCTGGAGAAATTGCAAGACACAGAGAATCAATAGTATTTGTTTGAAGGGTATTAAAGGATGTCCTTTGATGGATCTTGTTCAAGCTATGGAAATGGAGTTGGAATTGTTCTTATGAGTCCAAGTAAGATTATGCATCCAAATGCTATTATACTGGAGTTTTCATGCACCAATAACGAGGCAAAGTATGAATATTTGATTCATGGAATGATCCTTGCACATGAGATGAAAATAAAACATGTAATTGTAACTGACGACTCAGAGTTGGTCATCAATCAGGTGACTCATAGGTATAAAATAAAAAAGAAAAGACTTAAGTTGTATTTCAAAAGGGTTAAAGAATTGATGGAATCTTTTAGTTCCTTCAACATTTATTTTATTCCAAGGGACAAGAATCACAAGGCATATTCACTAGCCTTGGCGGACTCATTGTCAAATCCAGATGATACACAAAGAAACACGTCTTTCCAAGTAGAAAGAGATTTCCAACCGTCCATGCTTGATAACATTGAGTACTTGCAAGTGTTTGAGAACGATGAACAAATGGAATTTTTTTTGTTAAATGATGATGATGATGATGATGAAGATAATCACTCCTTTTTCATACCCAAACATTGTTTAGAATCTGAATCTATTTTCATGAAAGATGATCATGCTAAGAATCTCCTTGAAGAAGTTTCATTTCGAAAGGTACAAGAAACAAGAAAAGTCAATATTGGAACTGACAGTTCCCCGAAGTATGTCAACTTGGGAGTTTATTGCACCACTGACGAGGAATATCAATATATTTCCTTATTCAAAGAATACATCGATGTGTTCACTTGGACCTTGTTGACGATAAAAATCACAACGAGGAATTTCGCCCGCACAGTATTGCTAAAGCCTATTATTTAAAATATGCTAATAAGATATAATACTAGTAGGTGGGACCCCCTTGTAGACTGGAGGCTCAAAGATAGTCATATCACACATTTTATGATGTTGTTTCAATGCTTCTTACAGGGTATTATATGGTTGATGATGCTGGTTTCGTTTTGACATAATGACAGGTGGATGATGCATTTTATGGGATCTTCTGTTATTCGAAGCTTTAATTTTATGTTATGATTGGCATATATCTACAATTTTCATATTTGATCATGTCACGATGATTATTACCTGGCTACACCTACACAGAAATATGTTAGTAACAACATAAACAAAAGAAAAAGGGAAGAGACTTACAAAAAATCCAAAAGAAAGGGCCTATGTTATGCTATGTTAGAAGTTAGGTGCAAATAAAATGAAAACATGTTAGTGTTAATCCTAACTATTAATGGTTAGTGGATATGCGATTTGCATTTGGGTTATATTGGGCACATTTGATATGGAAATACATATGGTATGGTATGGAAGTTTGGCAATGGTTAATATAATTTTTTTGCGTGGCACATTTGGCAAGTAATGTGGTCGCTGATTTCAATGGTTTGGAATTAATGACATGGTTAAATGTATTAGTGATTGTTGGTTTCCACATACTTCAAAATTGAATGAAGAGGAGATGGAAGCAACGCACAGTAAATGCACGTCACTCCATACTTTCCCCATCAGGCCATCACCCTAGTATGGTTATTGTTGCATTTTTTTTTCCTGGTGGTTAAGCTTCGAGATCCAATCCTGGGAAGGAAGTGATCGGCTTTAAGATATCGGTTACAGGTATGGTTCTTTTTCACCCATCCATGAATTATTCTCTATGTATGAACAAACGATGGCTCAATAATGCTTTGGTTTGTTTTTTCCTGAGATTGGAAACTGTGTAAATGTGTGGTTCTTCTCTTTGGAATGACTCTGTGGTTATTTGTTTTGCAAGTAAAATAATTGGTTGGTTGAGTTGTGCATTCACTGGTTGTTATGTGTGGTGAAAATCATGATGGCTCTTTATAGTTCTTAAGTGGATATGGGTATTATTGCTCTGTGTTTTTTTGGAGGGATTCACTCTATTTATATTTGTTGGTCGCTTCATCACAGTTATGAGGGTAACCTTGTCCAGTCGTATTCGGGCTACTATGTGCTTTCTATGTATGTTTTTTGGACTGCCTTTTGGTCACTGCGTATTTTCCAGAGTCATGGTCATGGGTTTATTCACATGGTCATGGGCTTATTTTCATGGTCTTGGAATCAACGTATCTCATAATTCGTTCTTAGGGTGGCCATTATGCCAAGATATATTATTTATGGTTGATTGGGTGATATAAGTTATGCCTCAGGTCTGCATTCCCACTGGCATTGTCATCAAATGAAATGGACAGAAGTTATACCTCTGTGTATTATGGGTACTTGTTGTTGTCCAGTGGGAATTCGCTTCTCCTCTGCATCGTTGTCCTACCCTACCCGTCATTGAATTGTTGCGCCATTGTACAAACTAAGACTTATAAGGAACCCTATGCTTGTATTGAAGGGTCTCTTCCTATTGGTTGATATGTTTGGAAGAACTCCAGTCTCTTAGTGTTATTGATGAACGAGAAAACTCTTAATTGCTTCTTTGTATTCGTTGTTACAGAGCCTGATTTTTTTTTAAATCCCTAACTGTCTTACTCAAATCGAACATCTTTCTGATTGTCAAAGATGGGTTGTAAAATGGAGTGGTTATGACATTTGTGTCGAATACCTAGCTTGTTTTATTTGGTTGAAAAGGTTGTGATTGGGAATCAATGATAATGTGCAGTCAGTGGATGTCTCTTCTTTTTATGCTTTCGATCGTTGTATTCCACAACATGGTGTTAATGTTGATACTGAGAGGGGGGTGAATCAGTATCAAGTACAATTTAAAACCTTTTTCAACTTATACTTAAACCATTCAATTATATCCAATGAGCAATGAACAATAGTATAAGAGTTACACCAATACACCACAATACACCATGCACAATATATGAGAAATAATCAATAGTTTTTG
>JASDQU010816529.1:33506-49788 GCA_032191745.1 Picea mariana
GAGAGTTATGAAAAATGAAAATACCACTCAGACCTGAAGCGAGACCTATTAGACAATGAACATATAGACTTAACCCCATATACAAATAGAAAGTCAAAGTTGAGATCGACAAGATGCTCGAAGCCGACATCATAGAACTGGTTGAGGAGTCAGAATGGATATGTCCAATGGTAGTACAGGACAAGAGACAAGGAGGGATCAGGATATGCGTCGACTTAAGAAAGTTGAACGATGCATGCCTACATGACCCATTCCCTACACCCTTCACGGATGAGGTGTTAGAGAATGTAGGAGGACATGAATCTTGCTCATTCACTGATGGATTCTCAGGCTAACATCAGATTACAATAGCATAGGAGGACAGATAGAAGACCACATTTGTGACAAAATGGGGATCTTATCAGTACACAGTCATGCCATTTGGACTGAAGAATGCACCAACAATATTCCCCAGAGTGGTCATCGCAGCATTTAAAGAATTCATCTATCAGTTTCTCGAAGTATACCTGGATGATTGGACAGTCTATATTCTATTAAAAAACAATGTGGAAGTCTTACGCCTAATGCTAGAAAGATGCAGACAGTGTCAGATATCACTAAATATAAAGAAATGATTATTCGGAACATCGTTTGGGATACTCTTGGGCCACATAGTATGCAAACAAGGTTTATTAGTAGATCCGACAAAGATCACAGTAATTGTTAATTTACCACCACTGAAAATAGTCCATCAACAAAGAGCAACATTGGGACACATAGGTTATTACAGGAAATTTATCAAAGGATATGCGCAGATCACTAGATCTATGGAAAATCTGCTAAGGAAGGATACAAAGTTTCAATGGAATGACAAGTGTCAACACAGTCTGGATACCTTGAAGGAAAATATGGTTACCGCGCCGATATTAGCATTTCCGGACTGGGAGAAGACATTCCACGTGCTTGTAGATGCATCAACCATAGAACTTGGAGCTATCTTGGTGCATCCAGGAGTGAAAGACTTGGATCACCTGATAGCATTTGCGAGCAAAAAGTTATCAGACTCAGAACAAAACTACAACAAGACATAAAGAGAAGGCCTAGCCATGGTCTATGCACTGCAGAAATTCATACATTACTTATTTGGGAAGCACTTTAAAATGTGCATAGATCACTCGGCCCTGAAATATCTAGTCAACAAGCCAGTGTTGGGGGGGATAATCTGTCGATGGTCACTACTATTCCAAGAATTATACTTTGAAGTAATAGTCAAACTAGGGAAATTGAACGTAGGACCTGACCACCTATCAAGGGTCACAAATGGAGAAGAACCTACGAATTTAGAAGACAACTTTCCAGATGCACAATTATTCTCAGTATATATTGTTGATGAATACATCGTAGATATCATTCAGTACTTGATTATAGGTACTGCACCGCGTAGAAAAAAAAAACCTAGTAGTCCACGCTACCGACTATCAACTGATTGCAGGACATTTATATAAAATGGGTGCAGATAGCATCTTGCAAAGATACGTGTTAGAGCACAAAAGACCAAGAGTTTTAGCAAAATCCCACGAGTGAGTAGCAGAAGAGAATTATGCAGGCAAAGCTACCGTGCAGAAGGTATTGCACGCATAACTATGGTGGCCAATGATTCACAGAGACTCGAAGGAATATTGTCAAAGATGCGATGCATGTCAAAGGGTAGGAAAACTCAATAGAAGGGACGAGATGCCATTACGACCACAAGTAATATTACAGACATTTGGAAAATGGGCAATATACTTTGTGGGACCAATCAACCCACTGACAAAAAGAACAGGGGCTAGGTACATTATCACTGCGACGAAATATTTAACAAGATTGGCAGAAGCCGCACCAGTAAAAGATTGCAGCGCAGAAACAACAACGCACTTTTTGTTTGAACAAGTAATCACTCGATTTGGGTGCCCAAGAATTTTGATGAGCGACCAAGGCACGCACTTCATAAAAAACACCATCAATGCTATGACCAAAGAGTTTGAAGTCCATCATCAGAAGAGCACACCGTATCATCCACAGGCAAATGGCACAACAAAAGCCTTCAAGAAAATTCTGGAGAATGTGCTGACAAAGATCTGTAACATCAACAAGGACGACTGGGACCTCAAAGTACCAGCAGTATTATGGGAATACATAACTACATGCAAAAAATTGACAGGGCACACACCATTTAAACTAGTTTATGGCCAATAAGCAGTGGTGCCATTAGAATGAGGTGCAATACAGGAGAGACTGGATTAGTTACTGACCATGGAGGAAGACCAAATATTGGCAGGATTCCACCAACAAGTTCATAAAGCATGAGATAAATATTGGCACGATAGACACATCAAGAAGAAAAGGTTCAAGGAAGGAGATCTAGTGCTGATGTATGACAACAAATCGTTACAGCACCTAGGAAAGATCAGGATGAATTGGTGAGGAACATACAAAGTAAAATCTGTCACAGATGGAGGATTTGTACAATTAATAGATTTATCAAGAACATAAATCAGAGGGATGATCAATGGGAGCCGACTGAAGCTGTACAAGGACAATCGACTACCCACAGCACAGTAAAAAAACAAAAACAAAAAAAATCGAAAAATAACCAAAGATGGCGCAGTGCGCTAGAAGTAGAAAGACCACACAAAGATAGAAACAAAAACTCAACGAGAAGAAATACAATGGTCACATCCAAAGGGAAACGAGCGAGAAAAGAAGATTCGGAAAAAGTAGGACGACATGACAGCATTAGGCGAAATTAAAGGATGACAAGGATCGATGGGATGCCACATTAATCGCACCAACTGGAGAAGGCACAACATGAGTAATGGAAAGTACGAAACCGCCAAAGAAGCATTAAACCGATGATAAAGGTGCATTAAACCCATAATCAAGGAAGCGTCCTCGACAAGATTCATGGGAAATCCATACAACACATGGGCAAGGGAGCCAATAGTCTATTCACGAAGAGAGAATAGGCAGAGAGTGACATAGAAATAACATAGAGAGAGTTCACGGAGACCACAAAGACCGTTTGAACCCAACATACATTTGACATTGACTGCCATGGCACCTCCTAAGCAAGAAGAAGTGAGCCAGACCGCCAGGCAAACCAGAGTTCAAACCGATCACGAGGAAAGGCCGAAGAAGGTGAACAACAGTTGCTGGAGGTTATCAATGTTGATGAAATCCCATCCCCAGAGACAATACTAGTACAACCCACACCAATACTGGAAGAAATTCAACATCCATCAACAAAAGACACGAATGTAGATACGGCCACAGCAACACAAGAACCACAAAAATAGGAAGAAGAAACCTTGAAGGAGATGCAACCATAGAATACAAAAGCAGCTCCGAAAGTTAATGGAATGACGCTAAATCTAACAGTAGCAGCGAAGCGAGATGAGTCTCAAACGACCATCTCAGACCACCTAGCCAGGGAGACACATAAGATGCCCTAGATTGGCTAGAATGGCATACAAAGGAACAACCGAAAGCCATTGGAACTTCGAGCCAGCCACCACCGCAACAAAAAGACAAGATACAAATACCAAGGTCACCTTGCAAGAAACCGACAACAGGAATTATTCTACCGCACATACCAGAGGGGGCACATGTAGGACCAGAGCTACTGGGTCATGTCGGGAAGCTCAAATATTCAAACCATGATGTAGCATATGAATCCAAGTTCATGGATCTTGCGAAGAGGGTTTTTTTACAGACTATGAGCATAAATCCATTGGGAGAACCGATTGATCAACCGTATTAGTGGGAAATTGGGTTGGAGAAAACGAGAATTTTAGGTTTGTTGGACCTACCACATTTTGGAAAAGGCCAGAATGAAACAACATGTGTCAAGAAGCTATTATCAGTCACACATGGAGGGAACATATGGATGGACAAGCTCGTCCCCATAACTGTTGATCTTATTATGCAAATAACAAGGTTACCAATTCGGGGTATGGATCTTGAGTTGTTTCTCGATGACAAAACCAAGGAGAAAGTGCTAGCAGAAGAGATGAAGAAGAAGTATGGCACCACTAGGGGGACAAGAGGGATAATTATCAAGAAGGTCAACAATGCAACCATGCAATTGGGCATGAAAATATTAGCCTGCAAGATGCTAAGGAAATGCCACAGGGAGGAAGTCCCAATTGGAGTTTTTGCAGTTGTAGCCCAGTGCACAGAAGGCACCTCAATGAGATGGATGCCATACTTATTGAACTTGTTCCTAGAGGACTTCAAGGATGCACATGACCTAGCCACATAGTTCCACTACTCATGGTTGATTACCTTAATAGTCTTCATGGGATGGCAAGAGCCAAGGTACGTAATGTTTTGTACCAGACCCAAACCAAACCAGGGAAAGAGGTATTCGGTACTAAAGGCGACTACGAGCGCCAGTCAAAAGAGGATGAACAGATCCATCTTTGAAGGATACCTACGTGACCTCCAAGAATCCATCTCCAAGATGTGGCGATTTACACCAGAAGTTGTCATGCGATATGCAAACATCACCAAATTCTAGGCCACACGAAAAAAAATGTGGATACATGCAAAGAATGATCCAAATAAATAGTGGATACAGATGCACTACTGCATCACAGAGGATGACATTGATATGGTCATCAACGAATGGCCCGACGACTGGAGGATTCCATCCATTACCAAGGAATTTTTGGAAATAACAACAGAGGAAGAGGCAGAGCAGGGAGAAATGCAGCCCCCATAAATCCAAGTGCCCAAGAGACCAACAACGGTCCAAGGCAAGACAACACAAAAAGACGAAGGGCCAAAGAAGATAGGGACCCAGAAGAGGAAGAAGGATAATACATAGCTGACCAGAGAACAACAAAAATAGGCCAAGGGAGCGTAGGAGACTGCCCCAAATCCCAACACATAGAAACCAGGGAGAAATAAGAGACAAGCCACGCAGACAAGAGGTGTGCACAAGAAATCAAAGGCACAAAGAACACCACCAAAATACACAATCATGGAGGATGATGGGGAAATTATTGCCAGATTGGTCCATGATTTTCTATATGAGGACTTCGACCATGTTGCACACCACAGGGACAAGATTCAAAAAGAGTTGGCAGACATACAACAACACCTCAAACAAATTGGGGAAGGGCATAAAGCAAGAAGCAGGCGAATCAAAACATAATCACTGAAGATAGAAGGAAGGGTGCAAGAGGAAAAATGACAGTCAGTCCAGGGGATACTGCAGCCACACGTAACATTCCATATCAACCCCAGTATGTTGCGCATGGACGAAATTGTGGGGCAGACACCTTTGAAAGACTCAAGCCAAATCCAACTTGTGTTGACAAGGATGCCATCAGGGGCATTACATAGGTTGCAGGTAAGCATCAACCACGTGGTACAATATTGCACACAAAGAGACTTAAATGAATTAAAGCAGGCAACAAAGAAGTGGGGCGCATTGGAAATATTCTATGAGAAGGCTAAATATGAGACCGAGGAGGAAAGGGAGCACCGAAACGGATTGGAGCAGAAAGTGGCAGGAACTTATGAGAAGATTCCACAAGCCACACAAAGTGAGGAAATCATAGAAGCATAAAATACTGATCAGATTGCACAGGAAATTAATCAATACTAGAAGGATATTGAGCATCTCCGAGAACAACTCATACCAACCACTCCACCGACAGTGAAGGAGAAAAGGAAGCATAAAGAAATAGTGTAGCTGCAGGAGATAGAGCAACAGGTTAGCACAGTAGCTGACTTGTTTGATAAAGCAACGCAGCTTTGGACTAGGTTGGAGGAGGATCAACAGGACCACAAATGGGACATGGAAGAGGAAAGGATCAACATAGTGATCCAAGAACTCATGCATAAGCAGAATACAATACCAATCCCAAAACATGTCAAAGGGACGCAGGAGATGAAGACGCTGCAGGCATAACTCATCACTGTGGAAACATAGAAACATGAGCGATAGGCTCAAATGGAGCCATTACAGGAGTAGGTAGCAGAAGTACTGGCACAAGCATAGGTAGTCAAGACACAAATAGTACAGACCCAGGAAGAATGTGCAGGATTGATCAACGATGAAGTTGTAGTCTAGGTAGTGGACACAATCAAGGAGAAAACCAAGGTGCTGACACAAGTAGCAGAGCTCGAGCAAAAGTTCTAGACGATCACCAAGGAGATCGAGAAAGCTCAGCAGGATTAGGTGGCTCGGGATGAGACACATGTTNAAGAAAGTGGGTAGAAAGTAAAACGACAACTGGAAGGAAACGCAGCATGTGCGCATGCAAGAAAGCGTGCACAAGGAGAGCGACAGCCGGAATGAGGAGAAACAAGCACACATGAGAGGAAGACCTAATGTCGATAGGGTTAGGGTTTTGGGAATGTATTGTAAATGGTTGAAGAGCCCGAAATATATAAATAAAGATACGTAGGTATCATAGGGGTTTTTGTTTTTGCATTGTTCAGACTATTGTTCCATCGAAGATATGTAGAATTTGATGTGTTATGTAATGTTTCACATCCCATTTTTGTATAATATGTTGAGCTAGAGGAGACGAGGGAAGGTAGATCTTGAAAATTAGATCGCAGTATGAGGAGCCTGGTGTGATCTAGTTTGCCTCATATAGATCTTACCCATCTGAGGAGAATTGTAAGCATGCGGTGCTGGATACGCAGAACTACCATAATAAAAGAGTAAAGAGCCAAATATTTGTGGATGTAGCCCAGGACGGGGTGAACCATAGTAACATATATGTAATGTGATGAAGGCTAGCATATATTTATCATCTTTTTAGTAGTTATTTTTTGCGTTGAATGAATGAATGAGTTATTACATTTCTTGTTTAAATGTTGTTGCGATATTGAGGGAATAAGTTATGAAGGTTACTGCATAGTCGTGAATAACCATAGGTTGCAGTCACAAGTGATAATAAATGGTTCAAAATACAAAGCCCATATGTCACGTTCAATCCTAGGTTGTAAATGCATGAGTCTTAAAACCACCCATTAAATCTATCTCGGGTGAGACTACGCAATGCATTCTATGTGTTGTGTTGCCTTCTGGTTTACCAGGAGGGCCGATAGTTTTAGAGGATTTGTTGGAAACTCCAAAGACATGAACACTGAGTCAATAAATAAGACAGTAGAGAAGGAAGATAAAACCCAACAATGTCTATGACGAGCAATCAATTGAGCAAGAGAATTATTACTCACCTGATGAGAGGTATGAAACTGTGCATATGGACGGATGCAATACGTCCATGTACATATTTGAAGAGGGAGACAATGATCCAAACCCACAATAAAATGTCACCCAGAAAAGAGAGTTTGTAAATAGACCAAAAAATAAAGGTGACTCTGATAAAGAGAACCAAAAAGAAAAAGAAAAGGAAAAAACAAATGAGAAAGTGATGGATGGCGTTGGAAGTAAAAGGAAACACGCGACATCAAACTCTACTCAAATGACATATGATGTTGTAGAATATTTGAGTAAAATAATGATAACCCTGCCCTTTGCGGAAGTGGTGAAGATTCCCCAGCAAAGAGAGAACATTTTGAAGTTGTTGGATGATCCATATGAAAGAGAAGAAGCTGCTTTTACTAGTCGTAAACAAACCCTTGGCCAGTCAATTGCCAAGTTGAGAGGTAAAATTCCTCCCTTTTATATTTCTATTGAAAATCATGATGTTGCACTACATAATTGTTTAGTTGACACTGGCGCGACGAACAATATCATGCCACTGGTAGTCATGGAGGCATTGGGAATGAGTTGCACCAAGTATTATGAAACTGACGAAAGTATATATGCAATTGATTATAGAAAAGTGTCAGCTTATGGAGACATCAAGGAATTTTCTGCTTGGATTACAATAACCCCCCATATCATTACAATTTTCAATATTATTGTGGTAGGCCTTCCTCCGACATATGGAGTTGTGCTGGGAAGAGACTGGACATCTATTATTGGAGGATCTATAATGAACGATGGAAGTTGTATGATGTTTCCAGGAAAAGGAGCAATGATTAAAGTGCCCCGTGAACCTAGAAAACCCTTCTCCTTCAAAAATAAGGACAATGAATTAATAGAGGATTATATAGATGCTGGAATCAGAAACTATGCTATCCTAGACATAGAGCACAACAAAGTCTGGAGAAATTACAAGACACAGAGAATCAATAGTATTTGTTTGAAGGGTATTAAAGGATGTCCTTTGATGGATCTTGTTCAAGCTATGGAAATGGAGTTGGAATTGGTCTTATGAGTCCAAGTAAGATTATGCATCCAAATGCTATTATACTGAAGTTTTCATGCACCAATAACGAGGCAGAGTATGAATATTTGATTCATGGAATGATCCTTGCACATGAGATGAAAATAAAACATGTAATTGTAACTGGCGACTCAGAGTTGGTCATCAATCAGGTGACTCATAGGTATAAAATAAAAAAGGAAAGACTTAAGTTGTATTTCAAAAGGGTTAAAGAATTGATGGAATCTTTTAGTCCCTTCAACATTTATTTTATTCCAAGGGACAAGAATCACAAGGAATATTCACTAGCCTTGGTGGACTCATTGTCAAATCCAGATGATACACAAAGAAAAACGTCTTTCCAAGTAGAAAGAGATTTCCAACCGTCCATGCCCGATAACATTGAGTACTTGCAAGTGTTTGAGAACGATGAACAAATGGAATTTTTTTTGTTAAATGATGATGATGATGATGATGAAGATAATCACTCCTTTTTCGTCCCCAAACATTATTTAGAATCTGAATCTATTTTCATGAAAGATGATCATCCTAAGAATCTCCTTGAAGAAGTTTCATTTCGAAAGGTACAAGAAATGAGAAAAGTCAATATTGGAACTGACAGTTCCTCGAAGTATGTCAACTTGGGGGTTTATTGCACCACTGAGGAAGAATATCAATATATTTCTTTGTTCAAATAATACATCTATGTGTTCACTTGGACCTTGTTGACGATAAAAATCACAACAAGGAATTTCGCCCGCAAAGTATTGCTAAAGCCTATTATTTAAACTATGCTAATAAGATATAATACTAGTAGGTGGGACCCCCTTGTAGACTGGAGGCTCAAAGATAGTCATATCACACATTTTATGATGTTGTTTCAATGCTTCTTACAGGGTATTATATGGTTGATGATGCAGTCTTGGTTTCGTTTTGACATAATGACAGGTGGATGATGCATTTTATGGGATGTTCTGTTATTCGAAGCTTTAATTTTATGTTATGATTGGCATATATCTACAGTTTTTATATTTGATCATGTCATGATGATTATTACCTGGCTACACCTGCACAGAAATATGTTAGTAATAACATAAACAAAAGAAAAAGGGAAGAGACTTACAAAAAATCCAAAAGAAAGGGCCTATGTTATGCTATGTTAGAAGTTAGGTGCAAATAAAATGAAAACATGTTAGTGTTAATCCTAACTATTAATGGTTAGTGGCTATGCAATTTGCATTTGGGTTATATTGGGCGCATTTGATATGGAAATACATATGGTATGGTATGGAAGTTTGGCAATGGTTAATATAATTTTTTTGCGTGGCACATTTGGCAAGCAATGTGGTCGCATATTTCAATGGTTTGGAATTAATGACATAGTTAAATGTATTAGTGATTGTTGGTTGCCGCATACTTCGAAATTGAATGAAGAGGAGATGGAAGCAACGCACAGTAAATGCACGTCACTCCATACTTTCCCCATCATGCCATCACCCTAGTATGGTTATTGTTGCATTTTTTTTTCCTGGTGGTTAAGCTTCGAGATCCAAGCCTGGGAAGGAAGCGCTCGGCTTTAAGATATCGGTTACAGGTATGGTTCTTTTTCACCCATCCATGAATTATTCTCTATGTATGAACAAATGATGGCTCAATAATTCTTTGGTTTGTGTTTTCCTGAGATTGGAAACTGTGTAAATGTGTGGTTCTTCTCTTTGGAATGACTGTGTGGTTATTTGTTTTGCAAGTAAAATAATTGGTTGGTTGAGTTGTGCATTCACTGGTTGTTATGTGTGGTGAAAATCATGATGGCTCTTTGTAGTTTTTAAGTGGATATGGGTATTATCGCTCTGTGTTTTTTTGGAGGGATTCACTCTGTTTATACTTGTTGGTCGCTTCCTCACAGTTATGAGGGTAACCTTGTCCAGTCGTATTCGGGCTACTATGTGCTTGCTATGTATGTTTTTTGGACTGCCTTTTGGTCACTGCGTATTTTCCAGAGTCATGGTCATGGGTTTATTCACATGGTCATGGGATTATTTTCATGGTATTGGAATCAACGTATCTCAGAATTCATTCTTAGGGTGGCCATTATGCCAAGATATATGCTTTATGGTTGATTGGGTGATATAAGTTATGCCTCAGGTCTGCATTCCCACTGGCATTGTCATCAAATGAAATGGACATAAGTTATACCTCTATGTGTTATGGGTACTTGTTGTTGTCCAGTGGGCATTCGCTTCTCCTCTACATCGTTGTCCTACCCTACCTGTCATTGAATTGTTGCGCCATTGCACAAACTAAGACTTATAAGGAACCCTATGCTTGTATCGAAGGGTCTCTTCCTATTGGTTGATATGTTTGGAAGACCTCCAGTCTCTCAGTGTTATTGATGAACGAGAAAACTCTTAATTGCTTCTTTGTATTCGTTGTTACAGAGCCTGATTTTTTTTAAAATCCCTAACTGTCTTACTCAAATCAGACATCTTTCTGATTGTCAAAGATGGGTTGTAAAATGGAGTGGTTATGACATTTGCGTCGAATACCTAGCTTGTTTTATTTGGTTGAAAAGGTTGTGATTGGGAATCAATGATAATGTGTAGTCAATGGATGTCTCTTCTTTTTATGCTTTCGATCGTTGTATTCCACAACATGGTGTTAATTGCAAGTTGGTGACTATTGTGTGTTTCACTAGTCCCGATCGGGATCATGGCAAATTGTGGAAATTATTGACCGTGATTTCGTTGTTTCACCGTGTATCTATTATGGAGACATAGTGCATCTTTTATTTAATTTCATCATCAATGATGAAGCTCGGGTTTTATATTGTGGTTTCAGTGCAAAGTTTTATTGGTTGATATAATGAAAAGAAATGAAATTAGGCAAGTTTTAGAAGTCTGTTAAATTCAGAAAAGGGACCTCTGTATATGTTTTATTGGGCGATTGCGAATTTATGTACAATGTTTGATATTTTATAGTGATGTATTATGGATAGAGATAGATCAATGTTGTTGTGTGTTTCTTTCGATTTTGTTTTAAATGAAAGGAAAGGAATTAGATGCCAAGTATCCTCTTAACAGGATTGTTGACAGTCATAGTAATTATGAGTATGATTACAGTCTGTATTAATTGAGAAGTTTTGAAGAAATTGAATGTGAAATAGTGAGCAGTTTCGACACACAGTAATTATTAAAATTGGTATAGGTATGTTTTGTATTGAATACAGATTTGGGTTTATGGATTACTTGATTTGTTTTATGAACAATATTTGTTTTTTCGCTACCATTCTCTCACTTTTTTGCACATTACAAGTCCCCTTGCCTTCCCATATTCACTATCCACTCCTTGTTCTTAAAATTAAATTATAGTTAAATGAAACTTTGTATGATAAAAGTTAAAGGTTGGCACAGGGATGAGTTACAGTGATATGTTTTGATTTACAATACAGATGATTGTTTGATGATTTGTTGAGAAGTAATAATGATCTACTCCCCTTCATTTTACCACTTTTCGCTCAATACAATCCCTCACATATCCCAGAACCCTTATTCACACCTTGCTCATTGACAAGTATTAAACAATTTTTATGGATTGAATTGCATGAGTCTAATGTGTTGTTGAGCCAAACTTTGTTCCATATTTAAAGAGATGTCATGTATGGTTGTTGAAGAAATTAGTTGCTAATAAATAATGCATACAAGAATTATACTTTTTAGCAGAGGTAGCCATGGTCAAGGTATCAAAGGAAGAGGAAATTGGAACAAGGGACCTAGAAGGCCAATGTTTTCTATACATTTTGATGTAGACTCGCAAGAGTTGAGCTAGCTATTCCAAGCTAGATTTTATAACTGGATTGGATAAGGAGTGGTCCAACCTAGGCCAGAAAGGCCTCCCTTCAAAGCCCCACATGTCCCTGGTATCCCAGTTTCCCCTCATGTCTCATTACAACCTGAAGTCCCTGAAAGCAATGGATGGTAAGAGATTGTCCATCCAGTAGTCTTCCAACATCGTGGTTGGCCTAACTTGTCTCTACCTTCTCCTCCACTTGTTAATCAAATTTTCTAAGTTTTCCCTGCCCACTCACCAGTACAATCTTCCCATGCAAGAAAAAGGTTAAAAACCGAGGCCCACCATGCTCTAGACAAAGGAAAAGTTGATGTTGCCCCCTCCTCTCCCTCAAATGACTCTGCCAAATCCGTGTCATCCTGCATGCATTTGAGAGATTATTTCTCTCATGTTATCAATGAGATTAGGCCTAAAGGCTCCACATAGCCTAAGGAAAATTCAGAGAAATCAAAGGGTGACAACAAAAACAAGGGGAAGATTGCCTCCCAGAGTGGAAAATATGGGTTTTAAGTGTTTTTATTTATTGATTGTTGAGAATAGTTGACTTCTGAAATTTTGGACAACACACTATTTTTTGGATATATGGATATTATATTTTTGGATATATTCAATTATCATTGATATAAATTGTCAAATTATGAGAGTGATGATGGGAGCCACAAGGAGGGATGTGTTTGATTGATTAACTAGTTGTGTTATGCTTGTTAAAGAAACTAAAGGGAGTCACAAGGGGTCCCACCTACTAGTTATTATTTATTAAAGACCTTTATTATTATTTTATTACTTTTCTCCCTTAACTAAAAAGTTGGTTGATTTTTAGTTAACTTAACTAAAGAGGTAGTTTAACTACTTCAACTAATTTTGATTGCTCAAAGAAAAAAAGAGAAGGAGGAACAAGAGGAGAGTAGAAGGAGAAAACATACTAAGGTATGCTCTTTGAGTTTTATTAATACAATTCAGTTTTCATTGTAGACAACAAGATTCAGGGCTGAATTTCATCATTCAGACACTTGTTTTTTAGAGGTGTTGATCTATCTTTGATGGTCTGTGTAGACTTGTTTGTTTGTGAATTAAATTTCATGACTGATAAAGGCTATTGTGCAGAGTCGAGTGGGAAAGAATTTGTGGCAAGCTGATCCATCTTTTAAAGTTTAGTTTTTTACTTTCTGTCAGAAGTCCTTTTGGATGGTTTTCATCGGGGACATCTAAGTTTGACTTTGGTCCAAACTTCCTCAGGGAATTATGTAAAGAGAACAATTCTTTTGATATTTTGGAATGGAATAAACGATTGCTTTATGTCTCATTTGTGTTGATTATTGACTTGGTGTTTTTACTTCTGTCTCTATATTTATTTCTGCATCTGTTATTTTCAGAAAATTACATAAATATTGAATTTTTTCAGCAATATTTCATTTATAAAAAAATCGGCCCAAGCATTTGTAATCAATACTTGTGGATTAGGAAACAATTTTTTATGGCTATAAACATAGGGTGATATTCCATTCTATCTTTCTTTAGCCAAGTAAGATCTGAAAATGCTTGAGTAAGATCATTTCATATCTTTTCCTCAACAGACCTATGATGATTTAAAATCTTATGATAAGACAATATTCCAACATGTCATTCCTTTGAGGGAAGGAGAAAATCTAGTGAAGCAAAAAATAAGGATGATGAATACCAAGTTGAAACCTATGGTAAATCTTGAATTGGAGAAATTGAAGAAGGCATGAATAATTTATCCCATTAGACACTCAGACTGGCTTTCAAATCATGTAATTGTAAGAGAAAATACCAAGGAAATATGGATGTGTGTCGACTTCAGAGACATTAAGAAAGAAAGCCTAAAGGATAACTTTCCTTTGCCTAATATGTGTTCCTTCTCCAACAAGTTATTGGATCGGCATGCATGTCCATGTTGGATGGATTTTCAGGATATAACTAGGTCTTGGTAGCTGAAGAAGATAGGGAAAAGACAACATTTATCACACATTGGGAGACATACACATATGCTAGAATGCCCTTTGCTTTGAAGAACGTTGGAGCCACATTCCAGAGGTCCATGGATCATGCATTCAACGGGTTGATAGGAAATTTTATGGAAAACTATCAAGATTACTTGATGGTGCATTCAAAGAAAAGGTAGGATCATATCCATCATTTGAGAAATATTTTTGAAAGATGCAAATTATATGGTGTTTCTTTGAATCCAAAGAAATGCTTGTTCCCTGTGACTCAAGGAAAATTGTTGGGCCATATTGTATGCAAGGAAGGGATTTAAATAGATCCAAAAAGAATTAAAGAAATAAATGATCTCAACCCCTCGACATCCAAGAAGGGAGTCCAATCATTTTTCGGCAAGATTAATTTTGTGCAAAGATTTGTTCTTGATTATGCAAGTATTGTGAAGCTGATAATTTTTTTACTGAAAAAGGAGCAGAGGTTCGGATGAACACCGGATACTCAAGAGGAATTCAATAATATCAAAGGAGCAATCACCATTGCTCCTGTCCTCATTATCCCTAACTTTCAAAGAGATTTCATCATCTATTCAATTCCTACAGAGGCAGTCGTTGCATCCGTTCTTACTCAAAAAAATATCAAAGGAGAAAAGATCCCAACAAGTTTCATGAGAAAAACCCTACATGATTATGAGTTGAGGTATTCAGAACTTGAGAAGCAGGCCTTGTCTCTTGTAAAAATAGTAGCATACTTTCACATGTACATATTGAACTCCCATGTTATTGCTTATGTTCCCTCATCACCAGTGAAGATGCTTCTGAATCAACAATTCCGAGAAGGAAAATGGGCTAACTGGTTGGAAACAATACAAGAATATGATATTGAGATTAAACCTTTAAAATCTATCAAAGGACAAGGTTTATGTAAGCTCCTCGCAAATGGAGATTTGTTCAATGGAATGACTTCAATTTTAGTCAAGGAACCATTAGTTGATTCAGAATGGTACAGAGATATTATATTCTACTTAAGGTTTGGGAAATTTATTGTCTTCATGAACCCCAAGGAGTGAAGAACACTGAAGATGAAGGAAAATTTATATGTGTCGATTGATGACATATTGTTCAGAAGAAATTATGATGGTATACTATTAATATGCGTTGATGAAAATCAATCCCAAGAATTGATAAGAGAATTCCATGAGGGAATATGCGGTGGACACTTTGCACCTACTGCAACTGCCCACAAGATAATAAGAGAAAGATTCTATTGGCCATCAACTTTTAGGGACTCGTATGCCACGATAAGAAAGTGTTTTTCATGTCAGCAGTTTTCAAGAAAAATGAAGATATCTGTGATGCCTTTGCAACCCATAATTGAAGAACAATCGTTCTCCCAATAGGGACTGGATGTTGTCAGGACAATTAATCTGAAGTCTAGAAAGGGGCACATATATATTCTCATAGCTATATATTACTTCACTAAATGGCTGAAAGTTGTGGAATTAAAGAAGGATGATGTTGAAGAGCTAATTAAATTCCTCAAAGACAATATTCCGTCGAGATTTGGTGTCCCAGATAATTTTATCACATACAATGGTTCGATTTTCATTAGTTCAAAGTTTACGGAGTTTTGTGGAGAATATGGAATCATCATGGGTCAATCATCTAATTATTATCCACAAGGTAATGGACTCACAGAATCCACAAACAAAACACTTGTTCAACTGCTAAAGAAAACCATTGACAAGAATCAAAAGAACTTGCATCTAAAGCTAACAGATGCATTATGGGCAAGCAGAACGACTCTGAAGGATAGCACTAGGATGTCTCCATATCTATTGGTTCATGGGAAGGAAGAGAAAATTTCGATTAGTCTCGAGATCAATGTGTTGATTTATGTGGTCAATACTGAAGATACATAAGACAGTTCTCCCATCTAGAGGAGAATCGATCAATTGTTGAAGTTGAAAGAAGAACGAAGCAAATCCCTGAATCGAAATTCTCAGAGGAAGCAGAGTGTCAAAAAATATTTTGATTAGAGAACAACTGTAAATAATTTCTAGAAGGGAGAGTTGGCGCTACTTTGGAATAAGGCCAAGGAAAAATCATATATGCATACAAAGTTCGAAGCAATATGGATTGGACCATACGTCGTCGAGAATATCTTGGGTTTTAATTCCTATATTTTGTAAGACATGAAGGGTGAAAGACTAATGCTTC
>JASDQU010816531.1:21122-36176 GCA_032191745.1 Picea mariana
GGATTTAACTTCTTGTGTGATCGTCATATGCAACTTATAAAGTGATTTGGTTGGAATATTAGATAGATCAAAGTCCAATTTATGACATCCTTCAAAGGTTTCTGTGCGGTTTCCTCATTGACTTGTAGCATGCTTTGGTTTATCTGGAATGTCGTTCTTCCCACTATTGTTGTTTTCATTGTTTCCTTCTCTTCTCGTGTTGGTGCCTACTGTGTTGTAATTCTCTGTTGTGCGACATTGAGTTGTAAGATCTCTAGAACTTCTTTAACTTCCATTAAATTCTTCATGAGTTATTCTCTTTGAGATTCCATGACATAGAGTGCTTCTTCTCCTTGGTCTTTCACGTTATCTACCACTAAATCTATGTCATATTAAGTGATTATGAGTTGAATTGGATTCTTCTGTGCTTTCATATTCTTCCTCTATCCTCCCCTTTGCATTGTTGATTTCCTCTTTTATGTCTGCACAAGTTTATTTATCTCTGTTATTTTTCAAGTCCCTATCTCCTGGGTTTCGATCTCATCTTTCTTCTATGATTCTCCATTTTTTCTTTCTATGCCCTCAGCTCCTAGTATTTAGGCTCTTGGTACCATTTCATTCTTCCTTGGCTTCTTTGCTTCTCTACCAGTGATTATTGATTTGGTATGCTATGCTTCTTTTCTATTATTTTCTGCTGGGCTACTAGATTTTTTTGATGTGCCCACTTCTTCTTGTTATTTTCCCTTTTCTCCTTTCTTGACTGCTACTGGTACCTTCCATTGATCTATCCATTCTTCTAGTACCCATTGGAATTCTTCTATTGTTATTCAATACTGCATATTTAGCCATGTATTCTTAGGGTCTCTTATGACTTGTATCCATATGTTATGACTAGATGCCTTAAAATTAGCTATGCCCTCATGCTCCTTCACCACTTCAGGTGAAATTCTCCATGTATATGTAATTTTCTCCTGTATATCTTGAATGTTACATGCCAAAAATGCTTGATTTCGATTTTCTTTGCTTGGAATCTATGTTGTGTCGAAGGGTTTCATATCTTGATGCGCCATACCTTCGTCTATAAAAAAAAACTGAATACTTTGGTTTTTCCCATGCCTCCAAGGCTATCAAAATCAACAACTAGGAATAGTGGAACTTTGCTTCAACATCTTTCACATATATGCAATATTCCAAGAATAAATTTAGGAAATACAACACCCAACTAAGAAATATACCCTTTGCGCATTGCACAACACATCGACTACCCTTGCAGGTGCCTCTTCTTTGTGACACTTTCTAAGTAATGTGAAGGCCATCATTTTTTTGACAAATTTGGTAGCTGGGTCATTGTTATTCTTAATTATCATACCTTTGCTACCTTTGTCTGTGCCAAATTGTGCCTTCACTTCCTCTACAATAGCCTCTTCCTTTGTTTTGTCATCAAAAAACTACTAAGGATTTACCACATCTATTGTAATTATTGTAATCTTAGAAATTAAGTTGACATCAATCAGGACAGGTCTGTCCATCCATAAAACCCTCCATGTAGGTGCGCCAAAAGATTTTTTACACATGCATTAACATCATTCCCGTTGAAGTGAAGAATTTCCAGTAAATTCATAATTTCCAATAAATTCATAATGCCAGAGTTGTAAAGTCCGAGTATCCACTTCTTGGGATCCATTATCATGATTCATTTGGAAGTTAACCTTCTGTTTTCCATGTAAACCTCCTACACAAGCTTTGGGAATTTTTCTCGTTCGGTCACATTGTGGTCGATGTACTTCAACTTGGTAACACATCCCATCATATCTTCTACAACTATGAATGAATAGGAAATGTGGGGTTCTAACATCTCAATCTACTGTTTTGTGTGCGCTGTTGTCACTACTACCCTTTTCTTCGATGGTCTTGCTGCTTTTTCTTTTGGGGTTCCTTTCTCCTACATTTCTTCATCTATGTCGTAGTCATATTTGACCTCCTGGGGTTCCTCTGCTCTAGGTTTATTTGTTGTGTCTGTTTTATCTAATTTTGTACTCTCACTATATTCTTCTTGCTCTCTTTGCATTAGCACCACTTTTGGGTTTGTTGTATAAGGTTTTACTACTACCCTAGTGTTTTTCACTTCTAGCACTTGGAGTACCGCTTCTTCTTCTAGGTTTTTCCTCCTTGACCCGCGTTAGACTGAATTATTTTCTTTCTGTTGTTGGAATATCGTCCACATCGACCACCTTGGTTGTCTCCTCCATTGATATTTTATTGCTTTTGGTCCTTCACATGAATTGGCTTGGCGCTCTGACTTTTGATGGTGACATTTTTCAAATTTTAGAAATATTATGTGCAACTCAGTTGGATTCTTGACAATCTTCACCCACGGTCATAGTTTGTTCGCTATGTCACTTGTTTGCTCAAAAATCACAAGTGTTTTTCCTTTTCCATGCTTTTCCATTTTTATAGACTCTGTCATAAATTCTTTGATGCACCCTCTCTCTTCCATTCACCAGTTTTTACTTTTATGATCATTTTCTATCCCCACACATCATATTTACTTTTCGTGCACGTAGTATCATGAGTTCTATCACACCAATTTACTGTTTTCTACTCATTATCTTAAGGTTCTGTCATACCTTATTTCTGGATTTTTCTATTCTTGGTATCCTTCAACTATATGTCTATCACTTATTCCTCTAACTACTTATTTTTGTCTTTTTTTCTCCTGTTTGTAGTTTTTTCTTCCTTTTTCTTTTCTTTTTCTTCCTACTATATACATTATTTACAATTCTACTTTCTGCACAACAATTAATGAGGGTTGGTAGGTCGGCTATCCCTATATAGTTTCATTCGAATAACATTCACCATTGCTTGTATCTCCTTTCATGTCAAATCCTTCAGCTTCACAACACCTCCATCTGTGACAAACTTTATCTCATATGGCCTTAGACAATGCATTTTGAACTTCCCTGGGTGCTGCAAGTATTAATGTCATAGAGGAGAACCATATCTCCTAATTTGAATTTCTTCTTCTGAATATGTCTATCATGCCATGCTCTATCCTTTGCTTTCTGTACCTCTTGATGGAAATCCGTTATGATTATGTCTTCTTCTAATTCCATGAGTTGATCTAATCTTTCATGTGTTGCACCTCTTTCTGTCATATCTGTAATTGTTGCAATGCACAGACTTGGTATCAAATAGTCTAAGGGAACTACTTCTTCCTATCCATACACCAATCTAAAAGACGTATTCCCTGTTATCTTATTGGATGTAGTTCTTTAAGCCCATAACACTGCTAGTACCTTCAAGTCCCAGTCATCCATGTGTACAGTACTCCTTTGAATCCTTGTGAATTGTTGGCCAACATAATCCTGCATTCAATACCATCTGTGTATTGGCCTTCTCTGCATAGTGTCCTCCGAAAATTCCTTCATGTGCTTCTGCTAAAATGATAGGCGTTTGTTGGATGCAAACCTAGTAAGGAGAAAATAATATTTTTGGGAAGAGAAGCATGAAAGGAGAAAATAATAGCTGGAAGGAAGAGCAACACATGTGAGGGAAGAAGGCAAGGCACACATGCATGGAAGACCTAATGACGCTAGGGTTAGGTTTTTTGTAATTTATTGTAATGGTTGATGAGCCAAGAATATAAATAGGTAGTACTTGGAGGAAGAGGGGGACCGAATAGACAAACTGAGGGAGCAACCGATAGAGGAAGATAGGGAGAGAAAGGAGAGGACAAGTTATGGCAGAGAATTTTAAGAATTGTACTAGTCAGTAAGTTGGTGAGCTAGGGAAGTAGTGAGAGACTCGATCTTGAGGGTTAGATCATAGGCTGGGGATCCTGGTGCAATCTAGTCAGCCTCACAGGGATCGAAGATCATGTTAAAGAGAGTAAGATCTAAGATTGTAAACAAACATGGTGTGACATATTACTGAACCATAATAAAGATATTGAGAGCCAGATCTTTGTGGATGTAGCCTAGGAGGGGGTGAACCACTGTAACACCTATGTTGTGTGAATGAATGTATGGGTCTTTATCGTTGTTAAATGGTGAATGGTAGATGAATGAATTAACTATTTAGACCTGGTATTTCACACGCATGAATATAATTACTTCTATAATTAGATGTTAGACTAGATTAACAAAGATTACGATATACAACTGTAGATATCCACTCATTCCCATGTTGTAAACACCTGAGTATTGCAGCCATCCATAGAGCTATATCGGGTGAGACTGCGTGGTACACTCTGTTGGCTACGTTTCTTTCTGGTCTACCAGAGGGGCCAATAGTTTTAGATGGATTGTGTTGGGAGATTATCAAATATGAAACAGGGTCAATCTATGACAGTAATATAGGATCAAGATAGCCGATAAAAGAATCCTAAGTAGAAGTAGACAAAAACCAACAAATGGTTCTGTTGTCGATTGGTTGGAACGGGATGGGATTGATTATATGAGATTTGAGGAAGATGCATCAAAATAATAACAGACCGGAAGACAAGATGTTGAGAGAATGAGAATAAAAAAGGGCATGTTGAGACTGTGGAATCCAATGAAAGAAGAGATATAAAGATGGTTGAAAAAAAAGGAGTTGTAGTTTGCGCAAAAAGATAACATAAACCTGAAGTTGACACCATGCAAATATCTAGACAAATATGTATTCAACGACTTGCATGAAGTATTTTTCTGTGATTTCCAGCATCTAATACAGGAGTGGATAAAAGGGTGGAAAGAAAAACATCCTACAAATCAGATCAGACAGCTAGAGTGGAATCCTGTAGAGATCGTGCAGTTACAACAAGTTGATAATAAGTTTACGCATGCAGTATATTTCTGGTTAGACAACATTGTTGCAGGATTTATCACATAATTTGTAGTATATACAACTAAGTCTTACAGTGCGATAGAACAAGATTTATTTAAGGTACCTCGAGGTAGGTATACCATATCGTTATATACTTCTATTAAGATATTACTATACAAAAAAGGTGTAATGACAATGGAGTCAGGTATCTAAACTTACCTACATGCATGGGGGAAGGGGGGAAGCACTGACAAGAGAAGGAGAAATGGAAGGAGAAAGGGATAAAGGAAATAAGGAAGAGGCCTTGGACCCAATCATGATGGATGAAGGCTAGATCAAGTGGATCATGGAAACAAGTGGAAGAACGTGCAGTGGAGTACCCTACCAATATAAGGTGAACACCAGGAAGAGATTTGTAGCCGCGAGTGAGGGATTGGAAAGTGATGAGGAAGAGGTAGAGGATCTCTGGTATGTGGAGAAGATTGAGGAAATCCTATGCACAAAATATGAAAGGAAGACGAGAGGTCGAAGAGAAGGAATAGAAGGAAACACTCCTATCCATATCAGTGTTAATGTGGAACCCATTAACCCATGTGCGACTATTACACCAAGAAGAACACCACCATTTAGACAATTGGATTTCGATAGAAGGAAGACAACATGAAGTACATATACACAATGAACAATAATTGAGGGATCCAGTTCAGGAAGCATTAGTCAAGTATCTACACCGCATGGAGGTAGTATCTCAACATTCAGGATAGTATGACATGATCCCACCATCAGGTTACTAGAATTCAAAGAGAGGTGTCGGAGGACCCTAAGAAACACTTTTTCATTTGTGAAAATATTTGAGAAGCGACATAGATCAAATATGAGGACACTAAACTTGTGCAGTTATCTATCATGGTAAAAGATTGTGCACTGGATTGGTACATGAGTTTAGCTGAGAAAAGTACTCCAGGAACAACCAAAACAATTAGAGATATCAAAAAGTTGTTGATAAATGAATTCTAGAAGCCTAGTTCAGAGGATCAATACATGAATGAGATGATAGAGATTAGACATAAACTAGGAGAATATGTATGGTTATTGACAAAATATTCAAATGATTGAAAGAAAAGTTAAAGTATGTCATGACAGATATTTGACATAGGCAAATTTTTGTCAATTCACTGCTACCACACTTGAAATACGCTTTGTGATAGAAAAAATTTCAGACACAGGCAAAGGCTCGACATGCATCTATACAAATGGAAGAGAACCAATATCATAAGATAGACCCGGCCATAGAGGAGCTGAAGAAGGATTTGAAGAAATTAAAATTCCATCTAAACAAGAACAAAGGTAAGGACAAAAGAGAATTCATTTGGTGTACCACATGTAGGATAGAAGGACACCATACGAACGAATGTCCAACATTCACGCAGTACATGACATCATGAATGCCAAACCCGCTACCAACAGGAGGATTATGGTGTGATATTTCTAAGAAATAGGGGCATGATCCATATCATTTCCCAATGATGCATAGGTACCAGATAGTACCTAAGAGATCATATTGAAACTTTTGCAAGTAAGTAGGCCATGATAACAAATAATGCAGGACCATGGAGCTGATGAGGGTAAAAACATCAAACGCTTACAGGGTGCAGAAAGAAATGATGACTGGGAAAGCCGCACCATAGTTTAACCAAGTAACAAACTTGTATAACACTACACAACAACATTATAAAACTATGCAATGACAATATAACACTGCTTATCCACGAGGAGATCAAAATGTTTACAGAGGTGGAGGAATAGGAAGAGGAGGCTTTAGAAGAGGCAGAGGACCATTAGTATGCCACAACTATCAACAACCAAGAAACTATGCAAGAGAATGTCCACTTCCACCTACGACGTGTATGGATTGTTGCGCATTAGATCATGACATGGAAGAATGGCCTACACTATTGGGAAACATCCAAGAAAAAATAAATCAAAACAATCAGAATGTTTAATGGATTTTGATGGAAGCAAGGGATAAAGGAAAAAACATCAACATTTTTATGCATGGAGGAGCTAAGACAGGAAATGATGCAGTAAGACAAGATCCAACACAACACCAATGGGTGGAAAAGAATGCTGAACTGAAGAAGCAGTTTGATGCGTAGAATGAAAAGGATATATTCAATAAGGTCAGACAAGAATTCTTGAAGCCATACATTGCATCAACATCAACTGCATAGCATAATGAGGACGTACCAACGTACGAGATTCCTCCATCGCTGGATCACACCAAAGAATCACAACCCCTAGGAAAAGTAAGTACAATTAAAGGTTTTTTGCAATCCTGTGTTAAACTACTAAATGATCCATCCTTTGTTAAAGTATTAGAAAATATGCTAGAAATATGTAGCATAGAGGCAGAAGGAAAGCTAGAATAGAAAACAGTTAATCATCTGCATACAAGGAGGAGAACAAGTAGAGAATTCAGATTGAATGCTAACATTGGAGATTTCAACATGGGAGATATTATACTGGATTTAGGGTCCGAAGTAAATGTGCTACCCAAGAATACATGACAATGTATGGGAGAACCCACATTAGGATATTCACTTGTTAATATCAAACTAGCAAATCAACACATAGTTCTAGCAATTGGAAGAGTAAAAGGGTTGATAGTAGATCTGGATGGAGTACGCACCAAAGCCGATTTTGAGGTAATAGAGATAGTGGATGACACGACACCTTATCCGACATTTCTTGGCATGGATTGGGAATTTGAAAATCAGGCCATAATCAACTTAAAGATGAGGAAAATGAAATTTAAATCAGGAGAATATAGAGTCATTGCTCCATTGGATCCATCAGAATGGGAAAGGTTTGTAGAATCCACTTTCTTAGACCTAGAGGAAATTAACCAACTATACAGACCAACCACGTGAGAAGAAGACTATGTGAACCCAACCACAGATGGGGTACTTAGTTGGAGAAGAATCACCTCATGTGCGTCAGACTCAGATACAAGCTTAGAGAATTGAAAAAAGAGGTTACACGAAGTCTCCACAAGAATATGCATAAGAATAAACCACACAGTAAGATGGGAAGGTATGGAGATAAGGGAACCTCCTAGATTCCATGGGGTGAACGACTTAGAAACATTCTTAACACAGTATGAATATGAAGTTTTAGAAAATTAGAGGCTCTTATCCCTTGATATAACACTTAAGGAAACACCTACAAGATGGTGGGGTGTGCACAAAGAAACAATTAAGGAATCATACCAATGTAAGTGGTTAATCCACATCAGATTTGATGCAGAACAAAGAAGCAACCAAATGAAGAAATATGATGGACATGGGGCACTAGCAGAACACTTGGATAAGTGCAGAACGCTATGGAGAATGATACCACCAGAGGAATGGCCTCATCATTTTGTTCACACATTAGAAGGGATTCCAACAAACTAGTATACAAATGAGGAATTGTGTAGATGAACTACAAATTGGACAATACTACAACAAAAAATTACAGTCACTTTCTCATTTGAGAATGAGAGCCCCAACATAGACTCAATAGTTAAACACATCATAGAGGTGATATTAATTAAAGAATTTGCAGTTGAACTCATGACAAAGGAACAACAACAAAATAGATAGACATTAAACATGAACTGTTCCCTACTCCTTTCACAAAGGAGGTATTGGAGAACATAAAAGGACATGAAGCTTATTCATTCACTAACAGATTCTTAGGATACCATCAGATCAACATAGCCCCATAAGATAGATACAATGCCACTTTTTCCATAGAATGGGGATCCTACCAGTACACAATCATGATGTTTGTACGAAATAATGCACCATCGTTATTTTTCAGAGTAGTCATAGCTGCATTCAAAGAATTCATCCACCAGTTTTTAGAAGTATATCTAGACGATTGGACAATCTATAGTCTGTTGAGAGACCATGTAGGGGTGTTGAGGTTGATGTTAGAAATATGCATACAGTGCCAAATATCGTTAAATATCAATAAGTGCATCTTCGAAACACCCTTTGGGATACTATTGGGCCATATGGTATGCAAAGAAGGCTTGCTAGTAGATCCTTCCAAGATTGCAGTAATTGTTAATCTACCACCACCAAAACTAGTATGTTAGTTAAGAGAAACAATGGGACACACATGATACTACAAGAAATTTATCAAAGGGTATGCATAGATCACTGCGCTAATGGAGAAATTGTTAAGAAAAGACAACAAGTTTCAGTAGAATGAGGACTGTCAGCGAGGATTGGACACTCTGAAAGAGAAGATGGTAACTGCACCAATACTGGTATTCCTGAATTAGGAAAAGACATTCCATGTGCATGTATATGCATCATCCATAATACTTGGAGCTATTCTGGTGCAACCAAGAGTAGTATAATTGGACCATCCTATAGCATTTTCTAATAGAAAACTGTTAGAATTGATGCATAATTACAATACCATAGAGAGAGAAGGCTTAGCTATGGTCTATGCATTTCAAAAGTTCAGACATTACTTATTGGGAAACCATTTCAAAATGATTATAGACCATTCAACTCTCAAATACCTTGTCAACAAGCCAATGTCGGGGGGTAGAATTTGTAGATGGTTATTTTTGTTCTAAGAATTTGACTTCAAAGTGATAGTCAAACCAGGGAAGTTGAATGTAGGACACGATCACCTATCACAGATCACTGATGGAGAGGAACCTACGAATCTAGAGGACAAATTTACCGATGCACAACTATTTTTAGGCCAAGTAGCTAATGAATATTTTGCAAACATCATTCAGTACTTGAGTACATGGATTGCTCCATAATAATTCAACACTGTGCAGAATAAAAATCCGGTAGTCAGGGATACAAACAATCAATTGATTCCAGAACACTTCTACAAGATGAGCGCATACAACATCTTGAGAAGATGTTTACTAGAACATGAAAGAACTATGATTTTAGCAGAAGCCCATGAGGGAATAACAGGAGGACATTATGTAGGCAAATCTACCATGAAGAAGGTATTGCGTGTAGGACTATGGTGGCCAAATGTTCAGAGAGACTCAAAATACTACTGCTAGAGATGTGATGTATGCTAGATAGTTGGTAAACTGAATAGATGGGATGAGATGCCCTTGAGACCACAAGTAACCTTGCAGGTATTCAAAAAATAGGAAATATATTTTATTGGACCAATTAACCCACCATAAAAAAGGTCAGGAGCAGATATTTTATGGGATGAGATGCCCTTGAGACCATAAGTAACCTTGCAGGTATTCAAAAAATAGGAAATATATTTTATTAATTCGATGTAATACGTAACAAGATGGGTAGAAGAAACACCAATAAAAGATTGTAGTGCAGATACAACAACACACTTCTTGTTTGATCAAGTTATCACTAGATTTGGTTGCCCAAGGATTTCGATGAGTGACCAAGGCACTCACTTCATTAACAACACTATTAAGGCTATGACTGAGGAGTTTGAAGTTTACCATCAAAAGAGTACACCATATCATCCTGAAGCAAATGGAACAGTGGAAGCCTTTAATAAGTTCTTTGAAAGTGCATTGACAAAGATTTGCAATGCTAATAGGGACGACTGAGACTTGAAGATACCGGTAGTACTGTGGGCATACAGGACCACATGCAAAAAATTGATAAGGAAGACACCATTCAGACTGGTGTATGGACAAGAAGCAGTGGTTCCATTAGAGTTTTTGGTACCTAGTATGCATGTAGAAACAATTACAAACATGACAAAGCGAGGCAAAATACAAGAAATTCTAAGTCAGTTGATGATCATGGAAGAAGATAGAATTATAGTAGGGTTTCACCAAAAAGTACAAAAAGAAAGGGACAAAGCTTGGCATGATAGACATATCAAGAGGAATGGTTTCAAGGAGGTAGATCTAGTCTTGGTCTACGACAATAAATATCTTCAGAACACAAGAAAACTTAGAATGCATTGGTTGGAACCATATGAATTAAAGACTGTCACAAATGGGGGGAACTGTACAGTTGAAGAACTTGGGAGGAGAAGAACTCAGAGGAATGATCAATGGGAGTCAACTAAAGCTGTATAGGGAAATTTGACCTCCTAACACTTAAAAAAAAACACAAAGGACTGCACAGAACAACAAAGGGGTTATCGTGCTAGACATCAAAAGAAAAAAACCAGTGAAAGAATACATAGCACGAAGAAAAGAAAACGTCCACACACAATGGCCAAACAACATAACGTGCACTTGGAACAATTAGTGCGATGTAGAAAGGAACAATGGTCAGAAAAAGGTAGAAATTATGGAAATAGTTGGTACGATAGATAGGTTTCAACTAACGACACCTATTAAAATTGAATGTCAAGAACGATTGATGGGATGTCACATTAATCACGCCAACTAGTGACGTCAAGGGAATTAAATGACAGGTACGCGGAAAGCATCAGTCCATTCAAAACACAAACTAGGTAACTTATCTGAGAAGTTTCAAACAATTATTATATAAGGTAAGCATGAGGGTATCNGGTTATTGTGAAATTGAGAAAAGAACAGAGAGATAGAGTATCCATAATGGAGAGTGAGGTTGCAAGAGTTACGAAATGAACTAGCTCGACGAAAACCATTTAACCACCATGGCAGCACCTAAGCTAGGAGCGTTGAGCCAGGCCTGTAGACGAACTTGAAGCAACCTTAGCTCACCTTAACAGCCACATGGAAGTGAACAGTAACCACCATGGACTATGTAATTCATCAACTTGGACGAAATCCCTTCGCCCAATATGGAACCAACGAGTCCCACATCAGTGGTGGAGGAAATCCAACAAAAACAAGTAGTGGGCATGGATATCGATATGACATATGTGGGATAGAACGAGTAGAATAAGGACACAGGTAATCCTTTGTGCCCTGAAAAACCTGAAGAAGCCCCGAGGGTTAATGGGAAAGTCCCAAACCAAATAGAAGTGGCTGCACTAAAAATTTCACACACAACAGTGTCAAAGTAGCAACAAGAGGTCATAGTAGAAGATGTCACTGGTCAAGCATAGGTGTATACAGAGGAGAGAAAAATTGAGGCTGGAACCTCAAGTCATCCACCATAGTGGAAGGGAAAGCAACTAGTAGAAATATCATCGCACTGGCAGGCTGCAACATCCATAGTCTTACCTCACATTCTGAAAGGGGTGCATATCGTGGCTAAGATGTTAGGATGCATAGAAAAACTATGGTACTCAGATCAGGATGTGACCGATATGGACAATATTTTGGAGTTTGCAAAGAAAGTTTACCTGGATACCATCGATATAGGACCCTTTGGTGAGCCAATTGTCCAACCAAAATAGTGGGCAGCTAGACTAGCCAACACCAAGATTCTAAGCCTACTGAATATCCCACACTCTAGAAGGGGTCATGACGTAAATAATTGCATCAAGCAGTTGATGGTAGTTATGCACAGAGGATACCTATGGATGTAGGATCCTATCTTGATAGACGTAGATCTCACTGTGTTTAATACAAGGCTACCATCTTGGGGGAGATCCCCACATAGTTCCTTGATGACAAGACAAAGGAGAAGGCACTGGTTGAGGAAATGAAGAATATGTATGGCACAAAAAGAGGGTCATGTAGAATCATCATCAAGTGCATAAGTGACGCAACAACAAGGTTGGCCACCAAACTCATGGTGTGCAAGTTTCTCAGAAAGTGCCACAAGGAGGAAGTCCCTGTCGGGGTCATTGCAGCTGCAGTAAAGTGTGCGGAGGGAACTATACTTAGCTGGGCTCTGTACTTTTTGAATCTGTTCCTTGAAGACTGCAATGACACACAGGACCTAGGGACAGAGTTCCACTACTCTTGGCTACTCATCCTGATCACCTTGGTCAGACGGAGGGATCCTAAATATACATACTTTTTCAAGTGCTCCACTCGTTGTCACGCAGCTATCCAGGACCTCAAGAATATATAGAAGACGATGAAGATCACTGAGCACCTCAAAGGAGTATAAAATATGAATAAGTTGTAAGTAGAACTCATATCCACACAAACAAAGAAGAAGGAGAGATAAGCTGAAATCGAACCTCTCCAAGAGATAGCAGTGGAGGTGATTATGTAAGTAGAAGAAGCTAAGAAGAGCATGGCAGAAACTCAGGCAGAGTGCACAAAGATGATCAACGAGGATATTACAACGCAAGTATTGGATGTTCTCAGAGAAAAGACTGCGCAGGCTCAAACACAGCAAAGGGAACTCATAGAGAAGTTCCAGACTCTCGTAGGAGCTGTTGATGAAGCGTACAAATTTTAGGTGGCTTGAGATGAGCCACATGTTAGTGTTGGGGGCCTGTTGGATGCAAACTTAGTAAGGAAACAAGACTATTTTTTGGAAGAGAAGCATGAGAGGACAAAAGGAAAACTGGAAGGAAGAGAAACACATGTGAGGGAAGCAAGCAAGGCACACATGCAAGGAAGGCCTAACGATGCTAGGGTGAGGGTTTTTGTAATTTATTGTAATGGTTGATGAGGAAAGAATATAAATAGGTAGTACTTATAGGAATAGGGGGACCGAATAGACGAACTGAGGGAG
The DNA here is from genome assembly GCA_032191745.1 of Picea mariana. Taxonomy (NCBI): domain Eukaryota; kingdom Viridiplantae; phylum Streptophyta; class Pinopsida; order Pinales; family Pinaceae; genus Picea; species Picea mariana. The sequence goes on from JASDQU010816531.1 coordinate 34,496, forward strand.
TAGCCGATAGAGGAACATAGGGAGAGAAAGGAGAGGAAAAGAGATGGCAGAGAATTGTAAGAACTATGCTAGTTAGTAAGATTGTGAGCTAGGGAATCAATGAGTGACTCAATCCCGAGGGTTATATCACAGGCTGGGGTGCCTGGTGCGATCTAGTTAGCCTCACAGGGATCGAGGAGCCTGTTGAAGAGAGTAATATCTAAGATTGTAAACACGCACGACGTGACATATTACTGAACCATAACAAATAGATTGAGAGATAGATCTTTGTGGACGTAGCCAAGGAGGGGGTGAACCGAGGTAACACATGTGTTGTGTGAATGAATGTATGTGTCTTTATTGTCATTAAATGTTGAATGGAAGATGAATGAATTAACTATTTATTTTCAGTATTTCACATGCATGAATAGAATGATTGTTATAATCAGATGTTATAATAGATTAACAAATATTATGAGATACAACCACAAATCTCCACTCATTCCCAAGTTTCAAACACTTGATTATTGCAACCACCTAGAGAGATATCTCGAGTCAGACTGTGTGGTACACTTTGTGTGTTGCGTTTCCTTTTGGTCTACTAGAGAGGCTGATATTTTTATAGGGATTTTTTTGGGATATTATCAAATTTGAACCATGGTCAATATATGACAGTAAGATAGGAAAAGGATAACCGATAAAAGAATCCTAAGCAGAAGTAGACAAAAACCAACACACTTTCATGCTCCATAACACATCTCCTCAAAATTTTGTCTACACCAAGTTTGTAAAAGTGACCTGCAATCAATTGGTAGTCTACAACTCTCACCACCATATTTTTCTTCTGTGCAGTATTAAATTTCTTTGGTGAAAATCCTGTACTCAAAATCTCAATAATATCAGGAAAATACTCATCAACTATCTACACTTAAAACAATTGTGCATCCGGAAAGTTGTCCTTCAAGTTACTTGGTTCCTCTGTATTTTTTATCCTAGATAAGTGATCTGGTCCTGTATTTAGTATTCCAGGCTTCACCACAACTTCAAATTCAAGCTATTGGAACAAAAGTAGCCATTTCAGATTCTCCCCCCCAACACTGGCTTATTGACTAAATATCTAAGAGCAGAATGATTTGTAAACATCTTGAAATGTCACTTGAACAAATAGTTTATGAATTCTTGCAAGGCCTACACCATGGCCAATCCTTGTATTTGTGTAGTATTACAGTTATGTTATGAATCTGATAACTTTGTTCTTGCAAATTCTATAGGGTGATCTATATCACCTTATCCTGGTTGTGTCAATTATTCTCCTAGTGCTATCACAAATGCATCCACATGCACATGAATTCCTTTTCCCAATCTAGAAACACTAAAATAGGCGTTGTCACTGTTTCAGGATTAATCCGTAAGTGCGGACACAAACCGATCTCCCTAGATCCACCTAGATCTAGAACAAAACAAGACAGAATATACCGCTTTCCCTAGATCTAACTATTGAATTAAATTGGAAGTGAGAATAAGAGACATACCTTGTAATCGCTTCCTTAATCTTTGTTGCTCCTGCTTCGCTCCAACGCTCTTGTGCGGTCAAGATCAAAACAACACAAACCAACCAAAGTGAAAGAAAATAATATATCCAATAGCTAATCTATACATATGATCAAGGAGTTATGTAATAAAGTAGATCTAACTTTATGGG